>ML392699.1:0-62540 GCA_005239525.1 Nicotiana knightiana | reverse complement strand
AATGAGGATCAAAAGTAGAATTACCAACATCCAAATTCTCATAATTCCATGATGCCATGTTTTCACAAATAAAACTAGAATAAAGAAAATAAAAATAAAATACTAAAAAATCAAACATAAAACCTAGAAATATGTACACCTATAGCTACACTTGATAATACCGTTAAGTCCCCGGCAACGGCACCAAAATTTGATCACGCTCAACTATGTCTTATAGAAAGACTAAACGGGCGTTGCAAATATAATCCGGGGTATTATGCCCAGAGTCGATCCCACAGGGAATTGACGTATCAAGCAAGCTGTTAAAATACTACTCAGCTGTCACCTGATGTTATTTAAATTACTAATACTAAATCTTAAAACTAAATATTAACTACGCTAAGGTATAAACAATTGTAATAAAAATCTAAGGTTATGGATTCCCCCGCTGGCGAACATACTTCTCGGATACTTCGTATAGCTTGATTAGTTATCTCTATCAATCATGAACACTCTATCTACCATAAATCTCTCTCAAGTAATTATGATAATTTACTAGACGCACTCTCTCAAGTTACGCTAGCTAGATTGCATTACAGTTCACTTAGATTGCACCCGAAGTATCGTTATCTCTAATCCAACCTCTAAACCCTCGGTTATGACTTTCGTCTATACTCTGGGAGTGGTGTTGTTCAAACAATTACCTAAATATGCACTCTCTCTCAAGTAGATATATAATAAATAGGCACAGCTAATTGAGGGTCGTTCAATCAACTACAACAAGAACGTAGTTGAACAAATAGAGTTTAATCAACCAATCAAAGCTATATTAATATCACAATAAGTTTATTCCCCAACGGGTTCTACCAAAACCCTAGGTTAAAGAAGTTAGCTAAACAAATTCATAAGAATAAAATCTAAAACAACTTGCATAATAGAACTACAAAGTAATGAAGAAAATATGTACAAATCGATGTCTTCCGTCTTTTCGAATCCTTCGTATGTCTTCCTATTCGAATCCCCCCTTTTGTAGTTGTGTTTTAGGAGTCTATTTATAAGTTTAGGACAAACCCTAAATGTGTAGGAGACTTCTATTTCAATTGGGAAACACTTAAACCCGTCAAAACTCGGTTTATTCCCGAACTGGGGACCCTGGCGTTTGGACCCAAAGGCCTGGCTTTCGCCAGGCTAGGGCTGGCGTTTCAGCCCTAACGCCTGGCTAACGCCAGGGTAGGGCTGGCGTTTCAGCCCTAACGCCTGGCTAACGCCAGGTAGGGTTAGGGTGTTTGGCTCTGTCGCCCGGCTATCGCCCGGGTGTCTCCTTTCGCGTATTTTTCGACGTATTTGCATCCCTTTAGCTCCGTTTCCATCTCCACTTCACCTACACATGAAATAAAATCCATTATGCACATAACAAGTGTATTTTTATCATTAATGCGCATAAAATGTAAGGTATATCACATGTTAAACTATGCAATTTAGTCTCACATCAATAATTGAGGCAGAGGGACATAAGCTTTTTGAGTTATATTCAATAGTAACAGTGGTGTATACAATTGGTCACACCCATTCCAGATATGCCCTATGGGGGTTAATAGAAGTAGTATAAGAAGGTAGGATGGGTGAATTGTTGTGTCAGTTGACATTTCCGAAGGATATTGCAAATGTGTTAATAGATCTCCTTGTGAGTCACCCAGATGGTACACTTTAAAATAGTGTAGCCAGATATGAGTACTACAAAGACATGCACTATAAGCCTTGAAGGGGTAAATATTACCTTAGTATGGCTCGCTTCCCTAGTAAAGTAAGAACGTTAAGCAACTTGAGGAGCCACTGGATGGAGCAAAGGAAAGCTAAAAGCGAAAGAATGTCGTATTGAAGTTTTCACAAGAAAAGAGATATGAAAATATTAGAAGAGTAATGATAAGATAGATAAGGAAGCATTATGAATAAGGTGTGACACGTGGATGAAAACGGCAGAGTATTCTAGAACCTATGGTCACATGAAGGAAGAGATGAAAGGTGATGGGACTTAAGACAACAAAAGAGTATAGGCCATAAGGTTATATCATCATTTCGAGAAATAAGTTCGTGACTCCAACACGACTACCAGAGGGGAAAGTTAATCGCCAGAGCAATAGAATTCAGTATGGGCTGGTAAGCAAGATAAACTAATTATGAATTAGGTACTGAATGTTTGGGAAGTACTCGGCATCATAGTAACTTTAGATTTCATTCTGACGGTAATAGAACGGACCACAGAAGAAGATTCATGAGAAATTCAGAGATTGGTCATTCAGGAATATGCTTCCCTAAAGGAAGCAATGTTAGCAAAGTTAAGCTTAAGGGACTGTATGTACCAGTTACATTAAGTGTCACCCTCGCGAGTAAGGGAATTTTTCATCCTTGGTTCATAAGGATTTCCGCAAGGCGAGTAAGGATCATTGATATTGAGAAAAGACACCAAATATGAAGAGGTAAAACATCTATAGGTAGATCCTCGGGGCTTCAGCTTTTAGTACACCCCTAAAGGGGGGAATATGGAGTAATATGGCATTAATTTAGAATTAAGTGGTTCTAGTGACTATGGAATGGTAAAGGAAGAATGCGATAAATGAAAGTGGAATGAGATGGCCCTTATCTAAATATTAAAGATACGCTACGATTCCAGAACATTATGTAAGCACGAAGTCAAGAAAGGGAAGTAAGGGTTCTTGCCCGGGATGTTGTTCATAGATAAGGAGCCAATGCGTGAGGTAAGCTAAGACAAAGGAAATAACCCAAGAAATATTACATGAATATGGATATGAGAATAGGCCAATATTTAGTAGTTGATTCAGGAAGAGCCTAGTAATTACTAGACAAGAGGTTATAGAAAAATCAATAGATCGTGCAAGATAAACAGAATGAACCCCAACATAGGGAATTCAGCCTCACAGTATGGCATTATAATACTTGAGATATATTCATATGGGGAAGTTAAAAGGTTATTGTACGAGTGCTACAAAAATAAAAGAGAGTGCAACTGTAAAGACAATCAAAATATCAGTCCAGAAGCAACCCCACAAGCACGAGGGCGTGGAGATAAGTAACTACGGATAAGCATAGGCAAGGAAGGACAGTAGAAGGTCCGTCAAGTATACGATATAATAAGCTCGCAGCCTTGCAAGAATCAGGTGGTCCTCCCTAAGTACTACAATGAAAGACTAAAATAAAGAAGAAGGCTTCAACCTAAGCACAACGACCTAAAGAGGAAATGGTCGTGTAACAACAATCGCGCAACAATATTGTAAGTGTTCCAAAGGAAAGTGGAACCTACCGTGGCTAATGAGCGGGAAGTAAAAAAATTAAAAGTAATATTCGAGATCATATGAGTTGTATGGAAACTATGGCAAGTGTGAGCACTAAGATAAGCTAAGTATGAACGCAACAAGGGGGCAGAAAGACCAGGAAAAGTAATAGCTTACATTGAAAGAAAGCTAAGATGGAACGAAACAATTATTCTATCAATGATCCAGAGATAGTATGATATGGATACACTCAAGATTTTGGAGCATTATCAAGGCAGCATATTTGTTGACAATCATACAACCATAAAAGACTCTGGTATAAGTTAGAAGAAAGAATAATCCCAGGGCATATATAAATGATTGAATTGTTAGAAGATCGTATCATGGATATTGCATAACGCCCATGGAAGGCTAAGGTAATAACTGATACCGTGAGCCACAGATCGGAAGATAGCGTAAGCCTACATGAAGGCTGATCAGAAGGAAGAGGAAACTAAAGGATTACATCACCCAAGTAAATCAGGAGTTTGATTATTAGACCTAAAAAAATTATAGAAGTTGTGGTTGAGAACATGACAGAATCACTCTTAATAGCAGATGTTCAAGAGAAATAACACAACCACCATAATCTATACTGACTCTACAAGGAAGCCAGTTAGAAGAAGTACCAGCCTCATAAGAAGTCAGTACGAAGCTCCCATCGAATTGTGTATGTACCAGAGGTGCGAGTATTACAATAGTGCTTCAAGTTATGGTCGTGAATTACACCTAGGTGGAAGGGAGGTTATGAATGAAATAAAAGATATGATACGAGATTTTAAGTAAGTAAGGTAAAAGTGAACAACGTACGAAATACTGAAATGCTGAAAGTTGTGAATAGTCCATACTTCGGATAGAAGGTTGTAAAAATGGGGATTCAATATCCAGGAATGTTAGCGGTAGCGTTAGTGGCATATCTTCCAGTCTATGGTTTCTACGTATCGAAAGGTGTAGTTAAAAGAGTCTAGAAGAGTTAGAGGCGATGTGACGTCTTACTTGATATTCCTGAATAACATAAGGAAATCTATGATGCAAGCAAGTTGAAAGGTTGCAAGTAATATAAATAGAGTTGTGTAGGTCGCAAGCCATTGTATGTTGAAGCGACAAGGTTCTAGAAGACAAGAGTAAGGATAAGAACGGGTGAGTGAGAAGGTAACGAAAATGGATAAGTCCTCAGGATTAAGCCCATGAAAACAAGAAGAGCATATGGTTTCTCTAAATTATACAAAGCTTATTATAGCCTGAATGAACTCAAAGGAATCTAAGACTAATAGCATTTAGAATGCCACCCTGGTAATAGAATGAGGGTGTAATTGTGATAGATAAAAGATGACGTTTGGGCCTTCGATTGAGTAATGATTCAACGAAGAAAAGAAACAGATCTTATGAATTAGACACGATTTAAGTACCCACGCAAGGTGGATGCTGTGAGGTACGGTTATGAAAGCAGGGTATCGCTCCAGGTGCATCAATCTAATCATTTCAGACGTTCCCCGATAAAACGTGAATCCTAGCAGCAATACATAAAAGGTTAAGTTATCAGGGGTGGATTATGGATCAAAATTGAGGTGAATCTACAATAGGTGCACAAAAGTCACAAAATATGAGATGAGATTAGGCCGTCATTCTAAAGATGAGCAGTAATGATGAAGTATTAAAGAACTTAAATTTATACATATGGAATAAGCAACGATGGCTAAACATACCTATGCGATGAGATATAACAATATTCGTGAATTCAACCAAGTACCGAGCGAAGAACTTCAGTATACCCGTAAATTCCCAAAGGGACATCTTGCCAAGATCTATATGTGAAGCCTAGAGATTGGGAACACTTAGAAGGTCAAAACTATACAGGCGGCATGATGAAAGGTAGCAAAAATTACGAGATTGGAAGGACTCCGACTATAAGTTGTGGTGTGAGAAGGAGGCCTAAGGGGAGGATGCCCAAGACATTGGAATTATTCACAGAACAATTGCCTAGGTGGCGAGTAAAGTTCTAAAGTATTCGGAAGATATGAGTTAAGAAAATGATAAGAGCATTAGTCAACATTCGAGGACGAATGTTCTAAAGGGGGGAATGATGTTATACCCTGTAATATTGCGTCCCGCAATATTATATTACGACAGTGTTCTACCTTGCAGTATTGTACATTGAATTTGTCGTACGGTAATTGACATCAGTCCAAGGAAAAGATTATTTGGGGATTATAAGGATCATAAGTGATGAGTAAATCTGGGAAGGTAAGAGGGTAAGAAATATTGAAGAAAATGAATTTTATCAAATTTTGGTATTTTGGAATAAAATACGGGTCGAGAGGTAATATCCGATAATTATAAACTAGTACCATGCAAGGTACCATATGACCACGGTAGTGTAATACATAAAGTATATGTGAAGTATTTTGAAAATAAATAGAATTTTAAGTAATTTGTGGTACTTTTTAAATTATACTGGTAATAGATTAATTACCGGATAACGAAATATTACTCGATTAACTAATAAATGGATGAGTTTAAATCCCTCCGCAACAAAACGTGGCAGAAGGCCACCATATGAGAAATTGACTCATATTAATTTATGGGTAGGTGTCATTATTATCCTTTTCACTTATCAGAAAAGCCAATGTCTTGGCACATATTCCTGAATATTAAGTGGTGCTCTCATTAAACTCTTCTATATATACTAAAGTCAATATGCTATTTTTTTTAGAATTGTAAAATGAAAGCATGTTCCTTTTCTAATTGCAGAAGTGAAATTTTACTATAGAAATTGTGGACAGGAAGGGTATAAGAATAACTACTGTCCCGAAATTCGTGACAACATTTCATACTGTATTAGCAACGTAGGTTCTTGGTTTAGCAGAGGAGTTCGTGCAAAATTATACTGCATAATCGCAACGGAATTTTGCGGTTCTAAATGAGTACGGTGCAATCTATTCCATGCATATTATACGAAGTTTTCCCTATTCCAGGTATGTTAAGGCTATCCCTTATTTCTTTTGGCATGATCCATGCAATGAAAATGAAACGTGCAAATGCACAAATTCCATACATGACTCTATTCATAGAAGTATTAGAAGTGCCTATGTTCTTGAATCTCCATATGTCTTATTACTCCATCCTCTTTTCATGTGTCTCAGAAAATACGTAAAATGATTTTATGATATCAATCAGAGGTATAATGGTCATATGACGTACCAAGATATTTTCTTATCGTATTTCGTATGCATTTCATGCATTTATACATGTACATTGACCAATGACTCGGACGACATTATATACGCGTATATATCTAAATATATGTACAGTATATGTGATATGGGAAAAGGTTACGGTGTTATATGCGCACCACCACCTGATCAGCTGGTATATGATGATAATGTTGCCCACATTGGCAGAAATATGGTTTAAACAGCGTAATATACGCGTATATATGTATGGATATTCAAACGGAATTATATACGCGTATATATGTATGTATATATATGTATATGGGATATGGGAAAGGTTATGGCATTTTATACGCACCACCACCTAATCAGTTGGTATACGATGATGATTTTTTGCCCACAGTGGACGACATGATATAACGGGATGCCCTCAGAGGCTGATGATGTTATGAAACATGTACCTATGCACGACATGACATTCATACGCATACGCATGACCATAAAAGTAATTTATGATTTGCAAAGTTATTCAGACTTACAGGTTAAGTCCTCTACTCTATATTTCTTCTATGTCTCTTATGTATTTATTTATGTGCCTTACATACTTGGTACATTATTCGTACTAACGTTCCTTTTGCCTGGGGACGCTGCGCTTCATGCCCACAGGTCCCGATAGACAGGTCGAGAGCCCTCCGAGTAGGCTATCAGCTCAGCGGAAGATGTTGGTGCGCTTCCTTTTCTTCGGAGTTGCTTGTTTGGTTAGTATGATTTAGACGTGTATTGTTTGGTATGAAGGGACTCTATCCCGACCCTTATGAAATTTATATATTCTTAGAGGCTTGTAGACATATGTTGTATACGTGAAAGATTGTACGGCCTTGTCTGCCTATGTTTTGAGTTTATAAATAATTATGTTGGCCTATTAGGCCCGTATGTCACATGTACGGCCTTTATCTTATTTTGGTATGAGTAGCTAAACATCTAATCAAGGGTTTTGATGGAACATATTGAAGGATGAAATTCTTGCTATATTAAAGTAGATTTGCCAAAGTTTATCTCTATTTGTTCAATTACATGCTTGTTGTAGTTAATTGAAGGGCCCTCAATTAACTGTGCCTATTTAGTATGTGTTACTCGGGAGAGAGTGCATACTTAGGTGGTTGTTGAACAAAATCACTCCCTACTTATATGAGGGATCAATAACAAGCGGTTTAAAGGTGCGATTAGGGATAATGAAACCTTGGGTGCGATCTAAGTGAGTTTTAATTAAAGCTAGCTAGCGTAACTCGGGAGAGTATGTATAGTATATTGTCGTCATTACTCGGGAGAGATTTACGGCAGTCAGAGTGCTCATGATCGATAGAGATGTTTAGGCAAATTTATACCAAATATAGCGAGAAGGGATTACAACAATAGGGGAAATCATAACCTAAGGTCATTCATATTATTGTTTACAACCCGTTCTTAGTTAGCTCTTAGTTACTATAGTTTCATTAAGCAACAGGTAGTAGAAAGCCAACCATTTGTTATTTAAATATCTTGGGAAGTTGATTACGTGGAATTGTGTGAATCTGATAGTAGTAATTGATAGGTTAATTCCCTGTTGGATTTGACTCTGGACTTAATATTCGGAATATATTTGCAGCGACCGTTTTATCCTTTTTATAAGGCATAGTTGGGCATGATCAATGAGAAAGATGAACTAACGGATGAAGTTGAACGACTATAAAGGACTACAAAGCTCTCGAGGATAAATTGACTCTGGACGTGAGTTGGGCCTACCTTAACACTTGTCTTGAAATGTTGACTGTTGCTAGCCATTAAGGCATTAATATTGAATCTGAGCTTGCTAGGGCTAATGAGATTATTTAAACTATTCAGCAACAATTAAGTTTTTTCACACATGAGGATGAAAGATCCAAGGGAGATTTAGGCAAACACGATTCAGAGGCACATCCTCGGCCTTCATCTTCAAGTGCCCTAGTTGATCCTTCTTCTACTCCTCCCAAATATGCTACTTAGCTTTTTTGTTAGTGTTTTTGATGTTTCTTTTCGCCATTCGAAGACTTTTAATAATAGCAATATCAATTTTTAGCATGTTTTATTCTTTATTTTTTCTCTTTAATTCTTCAAGCCTTTTTTCGCGTTATCTTAGTAGAATGAATGTTTCAATATATCGTGACTAATTTCTTCGAGAAAGTGAGTTTCCTAGTAGTATGGTAGCCTCAGGAAGATAAGTACATACATCTCTGTACTGATCTATAAGACTCTACTTAACTTGCTCATGAATCGTGAGACCTAACAAACCTAGCACTCTAATACCAACTTGTCACGACCCAACTCCCAGCAGAGCCACGACGGCGCCTAACACTTATTTCTAGGCAAGCCAATGTAAAGACCCGTAAATTTTCATGAATAAAAACAATGCCTGGGTAGGTCCCCATATTGTTATACCCGAAGTAAATCTTAAAACAGATCCTTTTTGGAGTAAACAGTACCCCAGGACTTAAAAGATAAAATTTTCTAGAATTGCACGGGTCTGCGATCCACTATGCAATCGCATATCAGGTATGCGCACCGCATAGTAGTCACATACCTGGATAGTTGCTGTCCATCTTTTAGGACAGCTATGCGATCGTATTTCACGAATGCGGGCCGCATAGTTGTCGCATTCTTGCACCTCCACTTTTGCGGAGGGAGTTATGCGATGCACTATGCGATCACATAATAGGTATGCAGACCGCATAGTGGTCGCATACTTGGGCAGCTTGCTCTCCTTTTTGGCCCATCTGAGGGACATTTATGCGGACCGCATAACAGGAATGCGATCGCATTCCTCACTGCATACCTTCTTCGGGGCTTCTAATTTCTAATTTTAAACCCCGACCCCCAGTATTATAAAACACCACTACCCTTCATTTTTAACAACTATCTGACTAATATGGAGAGAAGTGAGAGTGGGTTATAGTGAGAGAAGTCCACATCTTCCCCAAGTTGATCCTCCATCTCTACTCAGGCCTAGAACTAAACGAGTAGTCTTCATCTTCTTCACCATAAGAGGTAAGTCTTCACCCCATTTCCCCAAATTTATAGATTTTAGTTATAATAGAACACACATAGGTTTGTTCTTGAAGATTAAAGCTAAGACCTTGCATGCATGTGAATAATCTACCATAATCTAACAACGGGAAGTAAGCTAGGAAAATCTTTCACTAAAAAGGGGTTAGTTAATCTAAAGGACCATATAGTAGTGGATAAAATTCCCAAATGAGTTAAAAGTTCCTAACTCTAAGTTTGAATGTGACACATTGTAAATTAGATTGAAGGCGTTACAAGGTCCGGTGATTTTGGATAGAAATTATAGAGAAATTCCAACTCAAGGTATGTATGGCTAACACTTATCCTCATAGGATAAACCCATTGTGCTCACTTTCCCGGTATGACTCTCTTGTCGGACATCTATGGAATTTATGTGTTCTATGTGCCTAATTGAGGAATTTTTTCTTCTATGTCATTCCATGCTAATACCATATCGTTGTGCTACTTGAGTATATGAGTTGTGATCTTTATATTCCTTCTTCTACTATGTGTGCGATCCTTGCATATGATGGGTGTGGTAATTACGAATGACTGGAATGGTTCGAAATATGAGTCAAAAGTTGCTAGGGTATGAAATATGGGTAAAGAGATGGCAGTGATGTGAATTGCGAAATATGAGGTTGAATTATTGTGAAACATGAATTAATGGAATGGATGGTTATGGAATGTGGATTAAAGGATGAATTGTTGTGAAATATGAGTCAAAGGATTCTAATGATATGAAAGACGATCAAAGAACAATATGTGTTGGGGATCAAATAGGTTAAAAATGATGTAAGTTATTTAAAAATCCCATAATTGTACCAGGAGAATGTCATAGGGGGGAGAAGGCCTATCCGGTCTGGCTGGGATCGGACTCCATGCCATGCACATGGGTGACATGATATTGTGATATGATTATGATTTTATGATGATTATTTCTCCTAAGTGTTTACAGTTGAGATGGCCTAGCCGATCGGGCAGATATCAGACTCCGTGTGCTGTTCACAAGTCGCGGTGTTAGCCTAGCCCATTCAGGTAGAGATCAGAATCCGTGAGAACAAGCCACGGTGGTTATATGTGATGTGATTAAAATTCGGACCTCACCTAAGATGGCTTAGCCGATCGGGCATAGATCGGACCCCGTGTGACAACGACACTGTGGATCAGTAATAATAATAATAACAAGATGAACTTAAAAGTACATTAACCGAAAGATGGCAAAACGAGATGAGGGATGTGGTAACTCTTGTTTGTGTTTTTCTTTTCCTCAGTGTATTGTTGTATGATGCCTCTATTTGTGTTGACTGTTGATGTTTATCCTATCTAGAGTAGGTTTGTTCATACATACTAGTGATATTCAATAGTAATAACGTCCCTTTTGCCGGGGGCACTACATCTTTTAAATGGATGTAGGTG
Organism: Nicotiana knightiana; assembly: GCA_005239525.1. Taxonomy (NCBI): domain Eukaryota; kingdom Viridiplantae; phylum Streptophyta; class Magnoliopsida; order Solanales; family Solanaceae; genus Nicotiana; species Nicotiana knightiana. The sequence continues at coordinate 51,562 of ML392699.1, read as the reverse complement.
GTTCTGTAGCAGGTAGGGCTGATCGCCGATGGTGGTGCCTTTCCCTCCATATCTTCAGCAGTCTTGGTGAGCCCCACTGCCTCTCGGGGCTGTGTGTAAATCATGTTGACTCATTTTTTTTATGTCATTCCTTTTGAGGTATAGCCGGTGCCTTGTTACCGTCAAGTCAATGTATTCTTCTCTGTATTCTTAGAGGCTCCGTAGACACTATGTGGGTTGTAAACATATTTTGGGTAGTTGTTGTACTTACTCGTAATCGTGGTCCCGTATCGGGAATGTTGTACTTAGTATGTATGTTTTGGTAAGATCTAATATTGAAAATGTTAAAAGAAGAAAGGGATTTATGTTGTAAATGCATGCTAGATTCTATTTTGCTATTTCACGTATAAAATATACATTATGAACACGGGGAAAATGCGTTGGGTAGGAAAGGCAATCCAGGTCCGCTTGACCGGGTTCATCCGGTTGGGCACCGATCTCATCCGTCGATTTTGGGGCGTGACAGCCAACCGTCCCATAGTAAAAACAAATGAATAAAAATGGTTTAATAAACTCAAAAACGGAAATATTATGAAATAACTTACGAAAACAATAGCAATACAACTACTACCATCCCAAAGATCTTGTGTCAACGAGTAATGAGCACTAGTGAAAAACAAAATATAAGGCCGAATCCTAAACACAAATGTCATAACAATAGAAAAATAATAACAGAAGTAAATGAAAGAGAACTTCAAGGAATGGGGAGGACATAACAGCTACCTCACAGTCTCCCAAAATCTGGTTGCAACAGGACTCAAGATATTACCTCGTCTAGAATTACCTAGATCTGCATATGAAGTGCAGAGTGTAGTATGTGTACAACCGACCCCATGCATTCAATAAGTAACAAACCTAACCTTGAGCGAAAAGCTGTGACAACATGGGAAGAAACACTCAGAAACCAATATCAATAACTAGAAACAACTCAAGATATAAAGGGAGCAGCATGAGTTAATAATTCTATGATACCATGTCTAGCTCGTTCACATTAAAGTTATTAGACATGGTTTCCAAGTATGATAGTTAAAGCCCTACATAGAGTAAACATCTTATTTACTAGCTACCTCGAGGAAAGTACATATATGTGCCTACATGTCAAATATACATGTGAGATCAATATTATCACAGTGAAACCTTCGAGAATAACCACTCTCAACACACTCACGGTGCCTGGCACAATGTCCTTAACCATCAAACACACAACACTTAACACTGTATGGGTGCCCGGCATATATGCCTCTCACTGAAGCACATGTATATACATCACTGTGCCTGCGCGTACTACTGGCATGTCAGACTCTGGAGGAGCGGATCCTGCCCAAGAGCTAATCAAAATCCAATATAGGATGTTGCAGCATAAAACCTAATCCAAACAATAATCAATACACCATTCTATGGCCCACATCAGTCAATAACCTCTCAAGTCTCAATGGCTCACAACCTCATAGAACTCAACCCAATCAGTATGACTTATAGAAAACAACTATATGTGATGAATTAAACAAGTAATATACAGATACTGAGGTATGATATGTAAGTGATGAATCATGACTGATATATAACTACAATTTAGGCAAATAGCTCAAAACAACAGGAAATAGCCCATTATGTCTCAACCAAATAAGCATAAAGCCTAAACATGATATCTAACATGAATCGTAACTCAAATAATCCAACGAGTAGAAAAACACGGATATAACAAAGAATGATAGTAAAACAAATCCCATAATAGTCTAAAATCCACATCTAATCATGAATACTGGAGTGCACGCACACACGCCCGTCACCTAGCACGTACGTCACCCCAATATCTCTGATATAACATGGTTCTCAGCGTTAAATACGTGCAAATCAAAGTTTAGATATGTTACTTACCTCAAAACGGGGAAATCAATACTCCAAAAACACCTTGCCAAGAGAATCGGCCTTCGAGCGACTCAAATCTAGTCAAAGCAACTTAATATCATCAATAAAATCCATATGAAACAATCCCACATAATAAATCTAATGTCTTGAATCAAATATGCAAAGTCAACCCCAGGCCTGCACCTTGGAACCTTATCAAACTCATAAATTCCGAAACACGCAATAAGTTACGAGTTCAACCATACCAATTACATCCAATTCTAACCACATATCAACCGCTAAACCTCAAATCTCACTCTCCAATAACATAGCCTAAAATCCCCAAAATCGTACATCAAATTCAAATAAACTAGGTGTAAAAATCAATTGTTAATCAATATCGATCATCAAAAGTGATCCAACTTTACTTAACTCATCAATTAGGATTAAAAGAACTCCAGATATCGCCTTAGACAGAGCTCCACAAATCCAAAAATGAGAAATACACTCAAACGAGATTGCTTCTGCGATCCAGCTTCCATATCTACGTAATCCTCATGCCTCCTAGTGCGCATCAACAGGCTCGCAGATGCGGCTTTACATTTGCACATGTGCTCCTAGCCATCTTTACCACAAATCACATATGTGCACAAGTGTCACAATTTCCGCCAAGCCCTCCGCAAATGTGAAAACTCGTGAACTTGCAACCTTCAGTAATTCCTCTAAGTCCATAACTGATCTGATCTCAACTTGAAACATACCCGAGGCACCCAGGACTCCAACCAAACATACCAACATGTCCTAAGCACAACAGGAACCTACTCAAAGCCTTAAATCACATCAAACAACACCAAAACACCGAATTGCACCCCAATTCAAGCCTAATGAAATTAATAAACTTTAAACTTCCAAAATTCATGCCGAACCATATCAAATCAACTCTGAATGACCTCAAATTTTGTATGCAAGTCCGAAATGACAAAACAGACCTATTCCAACCCCTATAACAAAAATATGAACCCGATATCAACAAAGCCAACTCCCGATCAAACCTCTTAACCTTCAAAACCTTCAACTTTCAAACTTTTCCCAAAAAGCACCGACCCAATCTATGGACTTGCAAAACTAAATCAAGATACAACTAAGTACAAAATCACATATGAAGATATTGGAATCATCAAAACACCATTCTAGAGTCTTCTACAAAAAATTTAAACTCCAATCAACTCTTTTAACTTAAGCTTTCAGCCTTGGAACTACGTGTCCCAATTCAATCCAACACCTTCCCAAAACCAATCCAGCCACCCCCCACAAGCTACATAACAACAAATGAACGTAGAAGAGAAAATAAATAGGGGAACATGGCTACAATAAACAAAATGACTGTCCGGGTCATTACATTCTTTCCTTATTAAACAAATGTTCGTCCTTAAAGGGGTCTAGAATCATACATGGAGTCTCCAATAGGTGACGATATATGTCGAGCATCTCTCTCTTGGTCTCCCAAGTAGCCTTCTCAATTGGTTAACCTCTCCAATGCACCTTTGCGGACCTTATATTATTTGACCTCATTTTTCGAACCTATTGGCCAAAAATGCCAACCGGCTCCACATCATAAGTCAAATATCTATCTAGTTGCACCATGATGAATTCCAAAACATGTGACGGATCATCATAATAATTTCGGAGCATCAAAACATAAAATACTAGGTGAACACCCGATAGACTAGGTGGAAGGGAAAGTTTGTAGGCCACCTCTCCAACCCTATCAAGCACCTCAAAAGTACCAATATACCTGGGGTTCAACTTCCCCTTCTTCCTAAATCTCATTACACCTTTCATGGGTGAAACTCTGAGTAGAACCTTCTCGCCCACCATGTATGTAACATCACGAGCCTTTCGGTCAATATAACTCTTTTGCTTGGACTGTGATGTACAAAGTCGCTCCTGAATCACATTCACCTTCTCCAAGGCATCATAGAGCAAATCAATGCCCAACAACCTAGCCTCCCAAAGATCAAACCAACCAACTTGAGAACGACATCTCTTCCCAAATAAGGTCGTATAAGAAGCCATATAGATACTCGATTGAAAGCTATGTATGTAGGTGAACTCCTCTAACGGAATAAACTGATCTCATGAATGAAAGACTGTATATAAATGCCGCTCGGCATATACAACCCAATAATGCAGATGCCTAAAATATCACCCCAAAACCCGGAAACTCACGGGAAACACAGGCTAATAGAAATGTAATACACTGCTCTAACTCCAGAATGTTTAAACAACTGTAAGGAAGGAAAAGCTTTCCACTAAAGCTGGAATAAGATAGAAACTCCTGGTCTGCGGACGCGGCAGCTGTACCTCAAAGTCTCTGCTAGATCTCTCCACCTCGGGAACAGTGCGTCTGGGTGGAGGTACCTGGATCTGCACATGAAAAACATTCGTAGAAGGGGAATGAGTACACCATAGCGGTACTCAGTAAGTGCCAAGACTAACCTCGGTCGGGTAGTGACGAGGTAGGTCAGGGCCCTACTGAGGATAAATGATATAATATAAATTTACAGTATGAAACAGGTAGTAATAATGAGTACAACAATGAAATAAGACGGGTTAAACAAGGCAATAACAAAAAAAACACAACGAACGGAGTAAACACGAAATATGTACATCTCAATAACAATGGTATCAATCATGATCTCCCAAGATACCGTCTTGTAGTCCTTTTCTTGACTGTGCAGTGGATCTCCCGGAATACCGTCCCGTAGTCCATCATATGTGTATATCCGAAGGATCTCCCGGTATACCGTCCTGTAGTCTAGCTATCAATATGCAGGGGGATCTATCGGTAATCGAACCCGCAGTCCCAAAGTTAATATGTAGGGGGATCTAAAGGGAATCGAACCCGCAGTCCCAAAGTAAATATGTAGGGGGATCTATCGGGAATCTAACCCGCAATCCATAAGTAAACAAACAAGGGGGGGGGGGAGCTACCGTAATCCCACATCCGTAGTCCCAATGTAAATATGCAGCCACAACAAGAAGATATTCAGAAATAAAGTGAAAAAATACAAGGCAACAAGTAGTTCTAGCCTAACATGCTTCACGTATTACCATCAAAGGAACTTAAGTAAATAGGCAATTTGGGTGAACTAGGCACGCTTTTCTATGCTAACATGGACTATAATTGCATGTAGAATAAGGCAGGTAAGAAAGAAACTCAGTCTAAATATTTAAAGTAAAACCGGATTTTTCAACAATTAGCACAAGTACACGCTCGTCACCTCACGTACAAGGCATTCAATTACCAAATATCACATCCTAAGGGGAAAGGTCCCCCACACAAGGTTAGACAAGTCACTTACCTCGAACCGGCTCTAAAATGAACTCGAAACCACACTTTTTCCACGAGCATCCGACTCAAAATGGCCCAAATCTATTCAAATCAATTACATATCGTAAATAACATCTCAAGCAACTGATTCTACTATTAAATTCAAAGCTAAGACGCGAAATTAGGTAAAATGACTAAAACTCCCCTCGGGCCCACGTCTCGGAATCGGGTAAAAGTTATATTTTCCGGACACCCATTCACTCACAAACTCACTCAACCAGAAAAATCGAAATCTGATGCCAAAAACCCCTTAAATTCTCAAACTTTCGGTTTGGGGAAGTTTCATCAAGTTCCCATGGTTTTTCCCCCATTTTTGATAATTAAACTAAAGAAAACAATGGGGATTAATGGTCTAACAATGAATTAGGATTAGAAAATGTTACCTATGATCCTTCTCTTCAAAATCCACTGAAAATCGCCAATTCCCGAGCTCTCAAATGATTTTTAGACTTATGAAATAAACCCTCGGATTTTTGGAATAAACACACAGGGATCTCGCACCTGCGGTACTGATCACCGCGCCTGCGGTACCGCACCTGCAGAAAAAGCATCACAGGTGCAGAATTCACTTAAGTCCACTGGGGCCGCACCTGCGGTGGTTTGGTCGCGCCTGCGGTTCCGCACCTGCGGAACTCATGTCGCGCCTGCGACCACTAGCCAAATCCCTCGCAATCGCACCTGCCATCAGCCCTATCGCGCCTGCGTGTCCGCACCTGCGAGAAACCTTCATAGGTGCGAAAACACAAGAAGAGGTCTGGTTCAGCAATTAGATAAGTCCCAAATTCTCCCGTTAAGCATCCGAAACAACCCCGAGGCTCCCGGGACCTCAACCAAAACCACCAACCGTCCCTAATACCTTATTCCAACAAGGTCGAACATTAAAATCACGTCTCATAACATCAAAATCATCAATTATGCATAGGTTCAAGCCTAGGAACTTAGGAAAAAATCTATAATTCACATCCGACGCCGAAACACGTCTAAACTCATCTGAATGACCTCAAATTTTGCACACACATCCCAAATGACATGACGGAACTACTGCAACTTCCGGAATTCCATTACGACGCTCGGATCAAAAACACACTATCGGACTGGAAACTTCAAAAATCAAACTTTGGCATTTCAAGCCTAAATGATGTACGGACTTCCAAAATGCATTCTGAACACGCTCCTAACCCCGAAATCACCTAACGGAGCCAACAGAACCATTAGATTTCCATTCCGAGTCTGTCTTCACACTGTTCCGACTACGGGAAACTTTCCAACACCTAAGTTCTCATATAGGGACTAAGTGTCCCAAAACTCTCTTAAAATCAAAACCGAACGTCCTGGCAATTCAATTTAGCAGAAATAGACTTGGGGAAAACAGCTAATAAGGGATCGGGGCGTAAATTATTATAACGAACAGTCGGTTTGTTACATCCTCCTCCTCTTAAGAAAATCGTTCGTCCTCGAACGAGCATAGAAACATACCTGAAGCTGGGAAAAGATAAGGGTAACTGATGCGCATCTACTGCTCGGTCTCCCAGGTGGCCTCCTCGGCCGGCTGACCCCGCCACTGAACCTTTACTAAAGCAATGTTCTTTGACCTCAACTTTCTGATATGCCTGTCCAATATAGCCACTAGCCCCTCAGCATAGGATAGATCCTTGTCCAACTGGACTGAATTGAAATCCAACACGTGCGACGGGTAACCGTGATACCTCCGGAGCATCGAAAAATGAAATACCGGATGAAATCCTACCAAGCTGGGAGGTAAGGCCAGCTCATAAGCAACCTCCCCAACACGCCTCAATATCATAAGAGGGCCAATAAACCTCATACTCAACTTCCCTTTCTTCCCAAATTTCATAACGCCCTTCATAGGAGAAACCCGAAGCAAAACCCGCTCTCTGGCCATATATGAAACATCACGAACCTTCCGGTCCGCGTAACTCTTCTGTCTGGACTGGGCTGTACGGAGTCTATCTTGAATCACTTTGACCTTCTCCAATGCATCCTGAACCAACTTTGTGCCCAATAGCCTGGCCTCACCCGGCTCAAACCAACCCACTTAAGATCTGCACCTCCTACCATATAAAGCCTCCTACGGCACCATCTGAATGTTGGACTGATAACTGTTGTTGTAAGAAAACTCCGCCAATGGCAAGAACTGATCCCAAGACCCTCCAAACTCAATCACACACGAACTGAGCATATCCTCAAGAATCTGAACAGTGCGCTCGGATTGTCCGTCCATCTGGGGGTGAAATGTTGTGCTCAACTCCACCCTGGTACCTAACTCATGCTGAACGGATCTCCAGAAGCGTGAAGTGAACTAAGTAGCTCTGTATGAAATAATAGAAACAGGAATACCATGCAGACGAACGATCTCCCGGATATAAATCTCCTCTAACCGCTCCGATGAATAAGTAGTCGGTACCAGAATGAAATGGGCCGATTTGGTCAGCCGATCCACAATCACCCAAATAGCATCATGCTTCCTCAAAGTCCGAGGAAGTCCAACCACAAAGTCCATGGTCATCCGCTCCCACTTCCACTCTGGAAGCTCAATCTGCTGAAGTAACCCTCCCGATCTCTGATGCTCACATTTGACCTGCTGACAGTTGAGACACTTGGCTACAAACTCTGTGATATCCTTTTTCATTCTTCGCCACCAATAGTGTTGTCTCAGATCCTGGTACATCTTTGTGGTACCCAGATGGATGGAATACCGTGAACTATGGTCCTCCTCAAGAATTAACTCTCGAAGCCCATCTACGTTGGGCACACAGATACGGCTCTGCATCCTCATCACCCCATCCTCTCCTATAGTCATATCTCTGGCATCTCCCCGCTGGACTCTATCTTGGAGAACTAAAAGGTGAGGATCATCATACTGGCGCTCTCTGATATGATCATGGAGGGAAGATTGAGAAACCACACAAGCTATTACCCAGCAAGGCTCAGAAAGATCCAATCTCACGAATTGACTGGCTAAGGATAGAGGCCTCTCAGCTGCATAAAGCTATGCTAAACTCCCCAAACTCTCCGCCCGGCGACTCAAGGCGTCGGCCACCACATTGGCCTTCCCCGGGTGGTATAATATAGTGATGTCATAGTCCTTTAGCAACTCTAACCATCTACGCTAGCGCAAATTTAGATCCTTCTGCCTGAATATGTGCTGCAGACTCCGGTGATCCGTAAATATCTCACAGGGAACACCATATAAAAAATGACGCCATATCTTCAGGGTGTGAACAATCGCTGCCAACTCGAGATCATGAACAGGGTAGTCCTTCTCATGGACCTTTAACTGCCTGGACGCATAGGAAATCACCCTATCGTCCTGCATCAACACCACTCCCAAGCCAATCCCCGAAGCATCACAATAAACTGTATAAGACCCCGAACCAGTAGGCAATATCAAGATTGGGGCTGTAGTCAAAGCTGTCTTGAGCTTCTGAAAGCTCACCTCACACTCCTCTGTCCACTGAAATGGAGCACCCTTCTGGTTAAATCTAGTCATAGGGGCTGCAATCGATGAAAATCCCTCCACAAAACGACGGTAGTAGCCCGTCAAGCCAAGGAAACTATGAATCTCTGTAATGGAGGACGGACTGGGCCAACTCTGCACGACCTCTACTTTCTTTGGATCCACCCGAATGCTCTCACTCGATACTACGTGGCCTAAGAATGCCACAAAACTCAACCAAAACTCACATTTTGAGAACTTTGCATACAACTTCTTCTCTCTCAAGGTGTGAAGCACTGTCCTCAAGTGCTGCTCATGATCTTCCCAACTCTGGGATTAAACAAGAATGTCATCTATGAAAACAATGACGACCGAGTCAACATATGGCCTGAACACACTGTGCGTCAAATGCATAAACTATGCTGGCGCATTAGTCAGCCCAAATGACATAACTAGAAACTCGTAATGGCCATACCGAGTCCTGAAGGCAGTCTTCGGGATATCCGGATCCCGAATCTTCAACTGATGGTAACCTGAGCAAAAATCAATCTTAGAAAACACCTGTGCGCCCTGAAGCAGGTCAAAGAGATCATCAATACGAGGCAAAGGATAACGGTTCTTCACTGTAACCTTGCTCAACTGGCTATAATCAATACATATGCGCATAGAACCATCATTTTTCTTCACAAACAAGACAGGAGCACCCTAAGGTGAAACACTGGGTCGAATAAAACCCTTATCAAGAAATTCTTGCAACTGATCCTTCAACTCAGGAGGAGCCATATGATACGAAGGAATGGAGGGTTGAGTGCCCGGCAACAAATTAATGCCAAATCAATGTCTCTATCGGGCGGCATGCCCGGAAGATCAGCTGGAAACAAATCGGGATAATCCCGTACCACTGGAACTGAATCAACATAAGGGGTATCAACACTGACATCTCTCACATAAGCTAAATACGCGGCACACCCCTTCTCAACCATACGTTGATCTTTAAGGAAAGAGATAACTCTACTGGGAGTGTGATCTAAGGTACCACTCCACTCAACACGCGGAATACCTGGCATAGCCAGCGTCACGGTCTTGGCGTGACAATCAAGAATAGCATAATGGGGCGACAACCAGTCCATGCCCAAGATAATATCAAAATCCACCATATTGATTAACAATAAAGCTGCACTGGTCTCAAGACCACGAATAGTAACCAAACACGACCGATAAATGCGGTCCACGACAAAAGAATCTCCCACCGGAGTAGAAACATAAACAGAGGAACTCAAAGAATCTCGGGCTATACCCAAACGCGGAGCAAAATAAAAAGACACATAATAATACGTGGAGCCTGGATCGAATAGAACCGATACATCTATGTGACAAACCAGTATAATACCTATAATGACAGAATCGGAGGCAACATCCTCGGTACGAGCAGGAATAGCATAATATCTGACCCCTACCATGTTGACCTATTGCTGGGGTACGGGCACTAGAGTAGTGGCCCGACTCTCGATACCTCTTAGCCTCTCTCTCCTCTCGCCCCCTAGCGAGCATACCCTCGATCCTCCTAGCAATTCTCAATACCTACTGATAAGGAATGTCCATCTCCAACTCTCGAGCCATGCTAGATCTGATGGGTGGGATAAGACCCTCAATGAACCGGCGAACCCTCTCGCGGACAGTAGCCACCAAAGCCGGTGCATGCCTAGCCAATCTAGTGTAACGGATAGCATACTCTGAACTGTCATAGCACTCTGGCGCAAATGCTCAAACTCTGTGCGCCATGCGTTCATGAGGCTCTGAGGAACAAACTCTCTCAGGAACATATCTGAGAACTGGGTCCAGGTCAGTGAAGTAGCCTCTTCTGGACTGTCTAACTCATATGTGCGCCACAATCATAGGCGGCTCCGCGAAGCAGAAAGGTAGTACAGGAAACCCCACTAGATCCGGCTATGCCCATAGTGCAAAGAATACGGTGGCACTCCTCTAGAAACTCCAAGGCATTGAAGTCTCTATTGCTCGTCCTCTGAAGCAGCTGACCCATCCTCGGGCTGAACTGGCACTACCGGCGATACAGGAATGATCTCTGGGGCCTGCTCCATATGCACTCGCTGCTCAGGAGTGCGGGCGGCGGGAGTCTGTGCTCCTCCCCCGGCCTGGGATGTGGTTGCAGCAAGGGGAAGCAACCCTGCCTGAGCCAGTGTGGTGTACATAGACATGAACTGAGCTAACATCTTCTGAAGGGCTAGAGTAGTAGCGGCAGTAGGCGTTTCAGGTGCCTGGACTTCGGCTGGATCTGCTGGTGGTACCTCGGCGGAAGCTCACGCAGGTGCTCTCGCTGCACCACGTGCGCGTCCTCGACCTCTACCTCGATCGCGGCCTATGACGGCTATAGTAGGGGGCGCGGGTGCCTGATCGTCCCGAGTAGCACGTGTCCTCACCATCTTTGAGAGAATAGAAGACAGAGGTTTAGAATTGATTTAAAAAATATCGCACGACAAGGAAATCAAATGAAGTAAAGATTTTTCCTAAACAATTAGATATCCTCTCGTAGATAAGTACAGACGTCTCCGTACCAATCAGCGAGACTCTAATAAACCGGCCTGTGTTCTGGGACTATTATGAACCGAGAGCTCTGATACCAAGTTGTCACGACCCCAGTTCTCCCTCCGTGAACAAGCCGTGATAGCACCTAGTCCCTATAACTAGGTAAGCCTAACAATGCGGAAAAACAACATAACTTGCGGAATAATTAATTAAATCTGAACAACTAAAGAAAGACTGTATATAAATGTCGCTAGACATATACAACCCAATAATGTGGAAGTCTACAATATCACCCCAAAACCCGGAAACTCACGAGAAACACAGGCTAACAGAAATGTAATACACTGCTCTAACTCCAGAATGTCTAAACAAATGTAAGGAAGGAAAAGCTTTCCACTAAAGATGGAATAAGATAGAGACTCCTGGTCTGCGGACGCGGCAGATGTACCTCAAAGTCTCTACTAGATCTCTCCATCTAGCGAATAGTGCGTCTGGGTGGAGGTACCTGGATCTGCACATGAAAAACATGCGCAGAAGGGGCATGAGTACACCACAGCGGTACTCAGTAAGTGCCAAGCCTAACCTCGGTCGGGTAGTGACGAGGAATGTTAGGGCCCTACTGAGGTTAAACGATATAATAGAAATATACAGTATGAAAACAGGCAATAATAATGAGTACAGCAGTGAAATAAGACAGGTTAAACAAGCCAATAACAAAAAAAAAAAAAAACACAACGAACGGAGTAAACACGGAATATGTACAGCTCAATAACAATGGTAACAATGAGGATCTCCCAGGATACAGTCCTATAGTCCTTTTCTCGACTGTCCCGTGGATCTCCCGGGATACCATGTAGTAGTCCATCATATGTGTATATCCGAAGGATCTCCCGAGATACCGTCCCGCAGTCCAGCTATCAATGTGTAGGAGGATCTATCGGGAATCAAACATGCAGTCCCAAAGTAAATATGCAGGGGGATCTATCGGGAATCGAACCCGCAGTCCCAAAGTAAATATGCAGGGGGATCTATCGGGAATCGAACCCGCAGTCCCAAAGTAAATATGCAGGGGGATATATCGAGAATCTAACTCGCAGTCCCAATGTAAACAAACAAGGGGAGGGGGGGAGCTACTGGAATCCCACATCCGTAGTCCCAATGCAAATACGCAGCCACAACAAGAAGATATTCAGAAATAGAGTGCAAAAATACAAGGCAACAAGTAGTTCTAGCCTAACATGCTTCACGTAGTACAATCAAAGAAACTTAAGCAAATAGGCAATTTGGGTCAACTAGGCATGCTTTTCTAAGCTAACATAGACTATAATTGTAAGTAGAATAAGGCAGGTAAGAAAGAAACTTAGTCTAAATATTTAAAGTAAAATCGAGTTTTTCAACAATTAGCACAAGTACGCGCTCGTCACCTCACGTACAAGGCATTCAATTACCAAATATCACATCCTAAGGGGAAAGGTCCACCACACAAGGTTAGACAAGCCACTTACCTCGAACCGGCTCAAAAATCAACTCGAAACCACACTTTTGCCACGAGCATCCGACTCCAAATGACCCAAATCTATTCAAATCAATTACATATCGTAAATAACATCTGAAGCAACTGATTCTACTATTAAATTCAAAGCTAAGGCACAAAATTAGGTAAAATGACCAAAACGCCCCTCGGGCCCACATCTCGGAATCGGGTAAATGTTATATTATCCAGACATCCATTCACGCAGGAACTCAGTCGACTAGAAACATCAAAATCCGATGCCAAAAACCCCTTAAATTCACAGAATTTCGGTTTGGGGAAATTTCATCAAGTTCCCATGGTTTTCCCCCCATTTTTGATAATTAAGCTAAAGAAAACAACGGCCATTAATGGTCTAAGAATGAATTAGGTTTAGAAAATGGTCGCGCCTGTGGTTTGCACCTGCGGAACTCAGGTCGCACCTGTGACCACTGGCCAAATCCCTCGCCATCGCACCTGCGATCAGCTCTATTGCGCCTGCGTGTCCGCACCTGCAGGAAAACCTTCGCAGGTGCGAAAACACCAGAAGAGGTCTGGTTCAGCAATTAGATAAGTCCCAAATTCTCCCATGAAGCATCCGAAACAACCCCGAGGCCCCCGAGACCTCAAACAAAACCCCTAACCGACCCTAATACCTTATTCAAACTAGGACAAGCCTTAAAAACACATCTCATAACATCAAAATCATCGATTATGCATAGGTTCAAGCCTAGGAAATTAGGAAAAATTCTAGAATTCACATCCGACGCCGAAACACATCTAAACTCATCAGAATGACCTCAAATTTTGCACACACATCCCAAATGACATGAAGGAACTACTGCAACTTCCAGAATTCCATTTCGAACCTCGGATAAAAAACTCACTATCGGACTGGAAACTTCAAAAATTCAAACTTCGGCATTTCAAGCCTTAATGAGCTACGGACTTCCAAAATGCATTCTGAACACGCTCTCAACCCCAAAATCACCTAACAGAGCTAACAGGACCATCATATTTCCATTTCGAGGCCATCTTCACACTGTTCCAACTACTGGCAACTTTCCAACCCCTAAGCTCTCATTTAGGGACTAAGTGTCCCAAAACGCGAAACTCAAAACCGAACGTCCCGGCAATTCAATTTAGCAGAAATAGAATTGGGAAAAGTAGTTAATAGGGGATTGGGGCGTAAATTATTATAACGACCAGCCGGGTCGTTACATTATTTGAGTAAGAAGTTCACGCCCTACGAAGTACAGTATTCTCCGCTGGAACGCACTTGCTGTGCTCTGACATGGATAGCCCAAAAATTAAGGCATTACTTCTATGCCTATGCCACATACCTCATATCAATGATGGATTCTTCGAAGTACATCTTCAAGAAACCCATGCCTACAGGGAAGCTAGGACAATGGAAAATATTGTTGAGTGAATTCGACATCGTCTATGTGACTCAGAAGGCGGTTAAGGGACAAGCACTAGCGGACCATATTGTGGAAAATCCTGTAGGAGAAGAATACGAGCCACTTAAAACGTATTTTCCTGATGAAATAGTATTATTCGTAGGAGAAGATATTGCTGAAACCTAGGAAGGTTGGAGAATGTTTTTTGATGGGGCTGCAAATTTTAAAGGAGTATGTATTGGAGCCATCTTGGTGTCAGAAATGGTCAGCATTACCCGGTATCCGCAAAACTCAAATTTTCAGGAACCAATAATATGGCAGAATATGAGGCTTGCATATTGGGGCTCAATTGGCTGTTGACATGAATATCCAGGAATTACTGGTAATTTGTGATTTAGATCTTCTGGTACATTAGGTGCAGGGNATATATATATATCATGTGCAACAGATAATGAAGAGGTTCATGAAAATAGAGTTCAGACATGTCCCGAGAATCCAAAATAAGTTAGCAGACGTATTGGCCACTTTGTCCTCAATGATACAACATCCAGACAAGAATTTCATTGACCTCATTCCGGTATTCATAATCAGCCAGCTTACTGTGCTCATGTTGAAGAAGAAACAGATGGGAATCCATGGTTCCAGGATATCAGAGAGTACTTGGAAAAAAGAGAGTACCCAGAGCATGAAAATCATACTCAGAAACGCACGCACCGGAGATTGTCCAACCATTTCTTCCAGAGCAAAGGAATTCTATATAGAAGAACTCCAGACATAGGGCTAGTACAATGTGTTGATTCCAAGGAAGCTTGCACACTGCTCGAAGAAATTCACGCTGGAACCTGCAGACCACATATGAATGGTTTACTCCTAGCCAAGAAGATACTTAGAGAAGGATATTTTTTGAGGACTATGGAAACAGATTGCATCAGGTATGTCCAGAAAATGTCGTACCTCCAAATGAATGTAATGCAACAAGTGCACCTTGGCGTTTTTCCGCCCGGGGAATGGATGTCATTGAACCACTCGAGCTCACCGCTTCAAAAAATGGGCACATGTTCATTCTAGTGGCCATAGAATACTTCAAAAAATGGGCACATGTTCGTATTGTTTGCCGATTCAGGGTTCCAGAATACATCATCACCGATAACGCTACCACTCTCAACAGTGACCTAATGAAAGCTATGTGTGAGATCGTGAATCAGGCACAAGAATTCCACAACATACCGACCCCAAATGAATGGAGTCATGAAGGCCGCCAACAAGAACATTAAGAAGATATTAAGAAGGATGGTAGAAAATCACAAGCAATGGCACGAGAAGATACCATTTGACCTATTGGGATACAGTATCATAGTCCGCACATCAATCGGGGCAACTCCTTATTTGCTGGTGTACGGTACAGAAGCCGTCATTCCCGCTGAGGTAGAAATTCCTTCCTTGAGAATTATACAAGAAGCTGAACTCAGTGATGCAGAGTGGGTAAGGAGCCGCTATGAACAATTAGATCTCATTGACGGGAAAATAAATAATGCAGTGTGTCATGGTCAACTTTATAATAGTAGGATGTCCAGAGCTTTCAACAAAAGGGTCAAACCTAGAAAGTTCGCACTAGGGTGAAGCCAAAGGAAAATTCTTACCCAACTGGAAAGGACCCTACATGGTTCACAGAGTACTAACATGAGGAGCACTTATACTCGGAGAAATGGATGGAGAGATTTGGCCAAAGCCTATTAGTTCAGACGCAGTCAAATGATATTATGTTTAAGGTGTTTATGTTTATGCAACCTGACTTAGCTGAACTACGCTTGACCTGATTCCCGTTTAAGAGGGGATACGTAGGCAAACCTGTGGGTTCGGTCAAAATTCAATACAATTTTCATTTTCCCCACAATTAGAAATTGTGGCAGAATTTTGAGGAGAACCCTCAAAATTCCGGAGCAAGTCCAGCCGACGTCATCATATGCAGAATAGTCAGAAACCGTTTGAATAACTGGGGCAGAATTTTTAGGAGTACACTCAAAATTCCATGGTAAGGAGGTCACAATGTCTCTGATAGTGTCGCAGTTATTGGTTCATCTGATTTATTTAATATTGCATACTACTGTGTTTTAAATAACTATGCACGCATATTTTTCGAAAAATTTATTTTAACCAAATGCTACCCATGGTAACTCGAGCAGGATTTCAATGTGCAGCAAAGCAAAGAAGGCAGGCAGAGGCATGAACTAACCTCCCCCAGAAAACTCACGATTTTTCTTTAGATGTAGGAACAAGGAATAACCGCAAGTATGTGCACAGCTCATAATCAGTGGGTCCATCACAAAGATGCCAAGCGCAAATATATCCAGCAAAGAAATAATTCGTTCCTACTTACTATTTGTTCATTGCATGAGACTAAGCATTGTCTCCACTTTGCATGAGGCTAAGCCCTACCTCCTTAATTTCATAAGGCTAAGCACTGCGTTCCCCCTTTACATGAGACTAAGCACTGTCTCCATCTTTGCATGAGGCTAAGCCCTGCCTCCTTAATTTTATAAGGCTAAGCACTGCCTTCCCCCTTGCATGTGACTAAGCATTGTATCCATCTTTGCATGAGTCTAAGCCATGCCTCCTTAATTTCATAAGGCTAAGCTCTACCTTCCCTTGCATGAGACTAAGCACTGTCTCCATCTTTGCATAAGGCTAAGCCCTGCCTCCTCAATTGCATATTTCTAAACTCTATCTTCCCTTGTATGAAATAAGCATTGTATCCATCTTTGCATAATTCTAAGCTCCGCCTCCTCAATTACATAAGGCTAAGCGCTGCCTTCCCTTGAATGGGACTAAGCATTTTCTCCACTTTGCATGAGGCTAAGACTTGCCTCCTTAATTGTATAAGGCTAAGAACTGCCTTCCCCTCTTGCATGAGACTAAGCACTATCTTCATCTTTGTATGAGGCTAGGCCCTGCCTCCTAGATTTCATAAGGCTAAGCTCTGCCTTCCCTTGTATGAGACTAAGAATTGTCTCCATCTTTTCATAAGGCTAAGCCCTGCCTCCTCACTTACATAAGGCTAAGCTCTACCTTCCCTTGCATGAGACTATTCATGGTCTCCATCTTTGCATGAGGCTAAGCCCTGTCTCCTTAATTGTATAAGGCTAACCACTGCCTTCCCCCCCCCCCCCCCCCTCCCCGGGGCATGATACTAAGCACCGTATCCATCTTTGTATGAGGCTAAGCCATGCCTCCTTAATTGCACAAGGCTACGCTCTGCCTTCCCTTACATGAGAGTAAGTTGTGTCTCCATCTTTGCATAAGTCTAAGCTCTGCCTCCTCAATTGCATAAGGCTAACCTCTGCCTTCCCTTGCATGAGACTAAGCAATTTCTCCATCTTTGCATAAGGCTAAGCCCTTCCTCCTTAATTGCATAAGGCTAAGCTCTGCCTTCCCTTGCATGAGACTAAGAATTGTCTCCATCTTTGGATAAGGCTAACCCCTGCCTCCTTAATTGCATAAGACTAAGCATTGCCTTCACCCCTTGCATGAGACTAAGCACCGTCTCCATCTTTGCATGAGACTAAGCAGTATCTCCCCTTGCATAACCTCAAATGTTGCGCTATTCAAAACTTTGCACTATTCTCTACCTCGGGGCTAAAATCTGCCCCCGATCCTACACAGGACTAATCTGTGTCTTGTTTCATCTCAAGTATCTTGTCTTTGCATCTTATGGGCTGAAATACAACCAATTTTTCGAAGGCGTCATAGTTCAAAGGCATCATCCTCATAGTCAGAAGACACCATACCATGGCCTGAAGATCTCTCAATATTGCCTATCATTATTCAAAGGAATCATGGTTCAGAGGCACCCTTTTCATGGCCCGAAAACATCATTTCAGGCCTGCGAATCCTTTACCGCACATTTCATGGCCCGGGACATCATGGTCTGATTATACCATCCTCATCGTCCAAAGATAACTCTCTTGGTCCAAAGGGAATTTTCATCATGTTTAAATGCGTGCAATAATCTATATATTTTCGGATGCATCGTGCTTTAAGTTTGCAGGTGATCCAAGAAGTAACTGTCCTCCTAACAGGAGCAATCTTTGCTCCGGTTTCCATTAGATATTCATATATTGCAATTGTTTCAAACGTAATCAACCACCGTATGTTGTCCATTTCCATCTGATAACCTTAAAATATCCATAACCATTCCCAGATACATCTAGTTACAATCTCAATATCGTCCTATCCAAAAGGGTTTGTCCGTTCTTATAACAACTCCATCGGTTTATTCCACTATTGGATCCAGAACTACACATGGACTGATTCCTGTAAAACCAGGGATATGTAGGCAACCCCAAAACCATATTTTGGCCTATATTTTTCAAAATCACCTCATTCGGTCAAAATCAGTCATCATTTCTTTACACGGCAACTTTTTCATCCTTCCCAGGTAAAGAGGGGCAGCTATTGATACCCAATTTTTCTCTCATATTTTTGAATATATATATATATACACTTTTAAAATAGTGCATATGCATCATCATTTGATTTATAAACACACACAAGTATTTTTCACAATTTTCCATAATTTTTAAAGGCTTTAAATCATTTATTTCTACATTTTTATTATATAAATATCCAATAATTACCCTCCAAATTATTTTGTGATGATATAATCATATAAACTTATCATTTGTACCAATGTGAGGCTTTAAACATATTTATTGCATTTCCCATAATTACATTTGTATTTTAAGGCTAATTGCACATTTTTGCAATAATAGCCCATATACATGTATAATTACATTATTTATGCATAAAATAAATGTTTATATTTTTATAATGTTAAGGTATTATTATTAATCATTTTAGTTCATAATACTATTTTTGTTATTGTATTAATTGCTTTTATAAATTATTTTTTCTAAATATTCCTTATTTCCATAATAGCCTAATTTTTAAATCTATTTTCGGACCTAATACACCAACCCAATACCCCATACACCATCCCAAAAATACCATCCCAAACCCGTCCAAATAAACGTGACCCAACCCCCCGTAAATCGTGGCAATTAATCTCTGAGATCAACGGCTCATATTTATTCCCTCTTTTTAATTATCCAAACCCTACCATTCCATATCAGACGCTGCCTTTGAATCCTCTCCCCTCTTCTTCTACGAACCCTAGCCGCCATAACTCTCAACCTCTCCAAATTCGGCTCTGAAATGGAATCAGTTGTTGATTCACTTACCTTATTGATCTCCTCTCACTATTGGTTGTTCTTCTATGGTGTTACCTAGTTGCTTCCCTAAACATGGTAAACAAATCGCATCAAAATCGAACCAAATCAATTCAAATACTTGAATTCTCTGATTATCCTGTCTATATTCATCATTTTCTCTTTGTAGGTACGAATATTTCTATATCTTTTGTTGATTCTTACCTACCCTAAATTAGGGATTTCAGACCTTTTTCAGTAGAACTCAAATGGGTTCGATTCTCTGATTTTAAGTGATATTCTGTCTATATTATTTCCTGTTCCGTGTGATGTTTGATTTTTATTCATTTGATTTTACACTTTCTCTAAAATTAGGGTTTGACATTTTTCTCTTTTCGTTACTATTTCTGATTGCATGTGATGATTCTTTCCTTTCTTGTGTTTTATTGATGATTTTCCTTGTTTGGATGTTAATTTCTACTACTATATATACTCCTCCCAATTCCCTTTTTATATAGGCTTGAATCATTAATGTTTACTAAAAAACTGAATTTATCACTCTTTGTTCTCTAAATACTCTTTTTCTGGTTCCGGGACGGCTGAAAGCCAAGGCCAGAAATTATGGTTTCCTGCTACTGTGGACTTTGTTCTTTATTGTTTTTTTCTTAACTGGTGAGTTGATGAAATTTTGTCACTTCATTCCTATTTACTTGTCATTTACATATGTTTTCACTTCTGAAGATTATAGTTTAATGTGTTTTCTGGTATGTCCTTGTATGCAATCCTGATTGCTTTACTTTAATTTTTGATCTCTCTAATCTTCACTTCATTATATTGGTAATCTAAAATATGCCTAAGCCTAATTCGAGTAATCAAGATTCTCTTAATTTCGTTTAGCCAATATGTTACTACTTGACATCTCTTTGGTGTTTAATCCTGCTTAAGGTTGTCCATTATGTTATTTGAATATGCTCCACGGGCATAATTTGAACTTCCTTTAGACTAATTGGTCTATTAGGTCAGACTTGAATGCTTACACTTATTGCATGGAATGATTTTATCTTCCCTTTCTATTTGGAATCTCTATAATGGTAATGTTGCATAGGTAGTGTGTTTTAATTCTGTGTCAAGATCCTGTTCTATCAATCATGACTAATCTTAGTTAAAATACCCCATCAGCATGTTTTGGCTCACTTGATTCACCAGTATGTTGTTATAATTTGTTCTTCCCTACTATGTCTAAATGTTGTTTTGTTGCATGATGTGAAGTTTACATGGTTATCTTGTGACTCTAGCACTTGTACTTAATATAATTTGGACCTTTTCCCTGTTCTGAGTCTGTGGAATCCAATCCTACAAACCTGTTTGTTAACGTGTAACTACTTATGCACTAGGTGTTGAAATTTTTCTTCTAAATCTTTGCTAGCTGTGTTCGTAAAACCTAAGGCCTGTTTGATTATTTTCTTTATGTGCCCAACTTGACTATGTTTATACCCTACAGTTCTATCCCTCAGCTATTGTCCACCCTCCCTCATTATCACTTATGTCATTCTGAACTCCCTATTCCTAGTCGGCTGAAAGCCAAAGCTGCTTAGGTTTTATCCCTTGACCTCTTTAGTGTGAGCACTGCTCGGGGTTCATTTGAGACCCTTATAAACTAAGACACACTAGGAATTGGTCCCTAGTCTTTCCCCTGAATTATCTCTAATTAACCTCCCTAGTGTGAGTCTTGCCCTGGGTCCTTGAAGCCCTTGGGAACTCTGGCACACTAGGGCCTTGGTTCTATATGCTCAACTCTGTTTTATGCCCACTGTGTTAATCACCAAATTCTTGGCTGCCTTATGTTCATGAAGATGTAATTTTTGGCTGTTATGAACTATGAGAATGAAGTTCTGGCTTAGTCAGTTGTATCCTTGGGCCTGCTGTAGGCTTCATATGGATATTTTACTTTGTAATTTATTCTATTTATTCTGGGTCTATAATAATTATTGTAATGACATTTTGGGGTATTAGTAAAAGTGGGAAAAGGTGGTTTTATCTTATACTTGCATTAAAAATGAGAAGAAATCATGCCTATAGGTATTTTTTTATGCTCAAACATGTTCAGTTGTTATGTGTTAGAAATCATGCCTATAGGTATTTTATTATGCTCAAACATGTTCAATTATTATGTATTTGCAATCCTACCTATAGGTATTCCATTATTCTCAAACATCTTCAATTATTATGTATTAGCAATCCTCCCTATAGGTTCTTCATTTGGTTCAAATGTGTTCTACTTCTGCTTTTAGAAACCATGACTATAGGATATTGTATGATTAAATGTGCGTACAAGATCCTATCTACATGCTTCCCAATCAACAAATTACACAAAAAAATCATGCCTATAGGATCTAAAATTAGTTTTAATTATAGAAATCATGTCTATAGGATCTAAAGTCAGTTTTAATTGTAGAAATAATGCCTATAGGGTCTGAATAAGTTTTAATTATCGTCCTACTCGTTTCTTAAAGAGTTTCAACACTGTGCTAATTATCATCACTAGAAACCATGCCTATAGGACTCGATTAACCAATTCTGAACCCATTCCTATGATTACCATTGTTAGTCACTGCGCGAATCACCTAGACATCATGCCTATAGGTTTGATCTCTTGTTCTTAAAATCAATAGGTAACTATGTAGGTGTTAGAAATCGTATTAAGAGAAAAAGGTTTGTAAAACTTCTTGCTTATTAAATTCAGTATCACATAGAGATCGTGCCTATAGGTTTGTGCAACCTTAATTTATTAAAATCTACAACTTTCAATGTTAATCAGCTTTGCGTGTATTTGTTATCTAAGTGCGGAGGCTAACTTGAGCCCGTATTTGCTTATACGTAAAAGTCCAAGTTATTTTGTATGTCGCCTATTTTTTTCTCCTTTTGAGCAACCTAAGTTAAAGTCTAGAACCACCCCAAGATGGAGGTCCAAATGCCTCCTGGACCATAGGCATGGGACGGGTAGTGCACACATAGGGCACGATTTAAAATCAACTAGTATGATTTAGGTAAACAACTTAAAGATAGTAATCAGGTAGCAGGAGATGATAGTCTGTGTCCGCTGAATAATACGAGTAATACCCCACTTCAAGGGAGTTACGAAGTATTATTTATGTTTCACGGTGTGATCCTTTAGGCTAAAAAACTTAGGACCCCCACCTTCGTTTAAAAGTTAATTGTTTTATTTGCCCAATTTTTGTCTCTTGTCCTTGTTTAGACTAATTCATATAATTCGAGTTCAGACAGGACCCACTGTTGTGTACCTCGAGGAGTGTCTAACACCTTCTCTTCGAGGTAATTTGATCCCTCACCCGATCTTTGGTGACGCAACTGGTTAATTCATAGTTAGCTGCAAGTAGGTGCCCTAACGCACCTTAATTCGTTAGGTGGCAACTCTCTCTTTTAACACTCTTAGTTAAAAGAGTTGTCACGTGTTGAAACCTGATTTCGCGAGAAAAGGGGGCACGACAGTACCCAACCATTATAGAAGCCAATAAAATAGCTCGAGCAATGGGAAGGTTGTTCTCATTTAGGAACGGGTCAAGCCTGTTGCATATAAAGGTTTGCCACCCTTTGGCCTCAAAACTCAGAGTGCTCTGAATGATAAGCACCCTAGAAACAATTAAGAAAGAGTGGGTCTCGGTGCTAGAATCTCCACAAGTCATAGCCTATCCTCTTCTTTCAAACCCAATTTCATTAAATACTCGGCTCCACATTGTTAAACCCCAAGTATGCATTCAGAGTATGTTGATCAAACAACACCTTCAAGTTGCGCACCTTGGTGACCTTTGTCCCTTTGATAATATGCGTTGTGTTGGCATTGAACTCTCGTACAAGGTGTTATTCTACATCTACTAATTTATCAGTAAACAACATCCACCCCTTTTATTTAGTAAATTGATACAGAACTGCAGGGTTGTATTTGTCTAAGTCTTTTAAAAGAAACTGCCTCCCATGTGTTAATGATTTCACAGTCCACCACATTTTGAAGTCAGAAAATATACGATGACTCACATATCTATCTTCCCAAATCTCTATCTTCTTTGATCTTGCCAAACCTGCTTGTGTACCTGCTCCCCCTCTCCCATCATTCGATGCGTCATTAGAATCAGAGCTTGTAGCAACTGCATTAGGCTCATGAATGTCACTCTCCGAACCTTGGGAAGTATTGTAGGATGTAGAAGGCACATCCAGAGGCTCAGAGGGCCTTTATGGCCTGGATTTCACCTTAGTGTGCTCCTCTATAATGGATACAGAATTTTCCTTAGTGGCTTCCCAGACGGGGCATATGAACTAGACTCTGAGAGGTCTCTACCTCTTCCCCGACCTCTACCTCTTCCTCGACCTGTCGTAGTCTTCTTGGACATCACTTTTTGCAAACTTGGGGGTAAGGCACCTCTGCCCCTTCCTCATGAAGATTCTCCTCTTCCTTTTGTAGATTCACCACGACATCCTGATAGTACCATTGTCTGTATAAGCACAAAGAGAATTGTCAACTGAAATTCATGTTTTAGCATAGTTAAGACTCATGTAAGTGAGTGAGAAAAACATAGAAGCAGTGAGGTTAGAGTTGGATAAATGTTCAGAAGGAATGGGGGAAACACGGTCTGCACAATTTGGAGTGCGGCTCACAGAGTAGAGGTGTGGACCAACCAAATACAACTGTGGTCGCACTTGTGCACAAATGTTCAAGGGGATCATATGCTCATTCTGTAAATGACAGTGCGAAGGTCATTTGTGGCTGCATAATTATAAGTGTGGTCCGCACTTTAGAATTTCAGCAGGCAAGCCTCTCATTGACGATGCAAACCATTCAGCGACCTCTTATGAAATCATGCGGTCCGCACAGTTAAAATGAAGTCGTAGGAACACCATCCAACAAGTTTCTTACATTAGAAGATTACGAAACTCACAATTTCAAGTGTGGTCCGTAGAGTTATTATCAAAATGGGACATGGCTGATATTACCTAGGTTATGCAAACATTTGTTCAAATCTACTTGGCAACATGGTATAGACACGAAAATCAGTTAACCCAGCTCAATTTAGCATGCTTTATCAATTACCCAGTACAAAACTACCCCACATGGATACATTGAAGGAATATATTAACAGATGTCCTAAAAAGGTTAATGAAGGAAAAATAAATTCAAAAACTAAATTGAAATAAAATTTACATGAAATGAAGCATACCAGATGATGTAAATGTGCAAAGATCCTAGTGAATGCAAATGGTGGTGTGTGATTGAAAGTGCAAACTTTTAAGGTGATCTCTTTGAGAAACTGTAAAATTTCAAGAGTGAGAAAAGTGTAAAATGAGGCCTTCAGTTCTATTTATACTCCGTGAAATGGAAAGGGAAAGAGGAAAGTGCGGCCGCACAATTCTCTAGAAATCCGTATTTTTTCCCCGCATTGAAGGTGAAAAGTTCAAAGAACCGATCATTTGGCATCTAAGTTTTTTCTAGCAAGTGCGGTGGGCATATGAAATCTGCGGCCGCACAAAATCTTTTGTGATACAATTCTTTTTCTGCGGCCGCACAAAGAAAAAGTGTGGTTCGTATGTCTTGTTTTGTTGACACAACCTTGTCTAACATTTTTCATCTAAGACTCATCCCTACAGTATACTTCAAATCAAGTTAAAAACAACAAATATCATTTAACTAAAAAGAGAAAAAGCAAAAGAACTTGGGTTGCCTCCCAAGAAGTACCTTATTTAACAACGTGGCACTACACAATGTCATAGCCTTTTCAAGTGAAGTATATAATGACTACCGCATGACTCTCTCCAACTTTTCCCAAGTAGTGCTTCACCCAGTGACCATTGACTCGAGATATATCTTTTTTCTTTTTTTTCACATCCAATGCATCGAAGGGTGTAGCACCACTAACTTCAAATACACCACCCCACTTGGACTTAAGCTTCGTGGGAAACATCCTCAACCCAGAGTTAAAGCAACAACACTAGATCACCAGCCTTGAACTCTTTTTCTCCAAATGTACTTATCATGATGATATTTCATCTTTTCTTTGTACAAGAACGAACTCTCATAAGTATGCTATCAGAACTTATCCAATGTGTTCAAGTGTGTAACCCGCAAGTTAGAGGCTACATCCCAACCAAGATTCAATTTCTTCAAGGCCCACATTTCCTTGTGCTCAAGTTTCACCAGAAGATGACAAACTTTCCCGAACACTAACCTATATGGGGACATTTCGATGGATCTTTTGTAAGCCGTCCTATATGCCAATAACACATCATCAAGCTTCCTGGACCAATCCGTCTTATTTGCATTTACCATTTTAGACAAGATACTCTTTATCTTCCGGTTGGAGACTTTCATTTGACCACTAGCTTATGGGTGATAGGGAGTCGTGACCTTGTGAGTAACACTATACTTGCTTTGTTAATTAATGAAAGCCTTGTTGCAAAAATGTGACGCTCATCGCTTATGATTGCACGTGGAGTACCAAATCTTGTAAAAGTTATTCTTATTCAAGAAAGCCATTAAATTTCTAGCCTCATTGTTGGGTAAGGCAACAATCTCAACCCATTTGGACACGTAATCCACCACGACCAAAATGTAAGTGTTTTCACAAGAACTCAAAAAAGAGCCCATAAAGTCATTGCCCCAAACATAAAAAATATCAATCTCCAAGATAGTTGTAAGAGGCATCTCATTTTTCTTTGAAATTCCATCGGCTCATTGACATTCATCACATCTTTTCATCAAGTCTTTTGCATCTTTGTAGAGAGTATGCCAATAGCAACTACAACTTAGAACTTTAGATGTTGTTCTTGCTCCACCATGATGACCACCATATGGCGAAGAATGACAAGCTCCAAGAATATCATCTTGTTCTTCTTCCGGAACACAGCTCCTAATCACCCCATCCGTGCAAATCCGGGAAAGGTATGGCTCATCCCAATAGTAGTCTTGACAATCCCTTTTGAGTTTCTTTCTTTGGTTTGAAGAGGACTCATCTGAAATGATACCACTCACAAGAAAATTTTCCAAGTTTGAAAACCATTGTATCTCCTTAATTAATAGTGCCAAAAGTTGCTCATCGGGGAAAGAGTCATTGATTTCAAGGCCGTAATGTGGCCTCCCTCCTCCTCTAAATGATACAAGTTGTCCGCCACTTGGTTTTCACTACCCTTCTTGTCTTTGATGTCAATTTCAAATTCTTTCAATAAGAGAACCCATATCATCAACTTTGTTTAAGATTCTGTTTTGTCATAAGATAGCAAAGAGCTGCATGATTCGTGTGGAAAATAACTTTGGAACCCATCAAGTACGGGCGGAACTTATCAATTGAAAAAAGAATAACAATGAGCTCTTTCTCCATAATGGTATAATTGACTTGGGCACTATTCATGGTCATACTAGCATAGTAAACTGGATGAAAAACTTTGTTGACATGTTGCCCCAAAAAAGACCCAGCCGCTATATCACTTGCATCACACATGAGCTTGAACGACAAACTTCAATTTTAAGAGGTAATGATAGGAGTACTTGTGAACTTGAGCTTCAATCGTTCAAAATCTCTCATAGAATCATCATTGAGATGAATATTAGCATCCTTCTCAAGGAGCTTACACAATGTGTTCACCACTTTTGATCAATCCTTAATGAAGCGCCGGTAGAAACCCACATGCCCTAAGAAACTCCGCACACCCTTCACGAAGGTGAGGGGTTAAAACTTAGAAATAACCTCAATCTCCGTCTTGTCAACTTCAATACCACTATTTTAGATCTTATGGCCAAGGACAATGCCTTCCTCAACCATGAAATGACATTTCTCCCAATCGGACATCAAGTTTATTTTTTCACATCTAGCAAACACTTTATCAAAATTGGCATGACAATCATCAAAACAATCTCCAACCACCGAGAAGTCATCCATGAATACCTCAAGTTAGTCCTCCACCATGTCCGTGAATATACCCATCATACACCATTAAAAAGTCGTTGGTGCATTGCACAAACCAAAGGCATCTGTTTGAAAGTGAAAGTACCATAAGGACATGTAAAGGTTATTTTCTCTTGATCTGCCGGAGCAATAAAAAAAATTTTGTAGCCCGAGTAACCATCAAGGAAAAAATAGAAAGAACGGCCAGCCAATATACTGAGAATTTGGTCCATAAAGGAAGTGGAAAGTGATCTTTCCTTGTGCCTCTGTTGAGCTTATGATAATCCATACAAACTCTCCAACTGGTGATCATTCTTGTGGGACTCAACTCATGATTTTCATTGGTATCAAATGTCATGACCCCTCCCTTTTTTGGGACACGTTGAACAGAAAAGGCCCATGAACTATCCGAAATGGGGTAGACAACCCTAGCATCCAAATATTTGATAATCCCCTTCTTGACCACTTCTTCCATGACTTTATTGAGTCTTCTATGATGTTCAATGGATGGTTAAGCACTATCCACCAACTTGATCTTATGCATGCAAAACCCGTGGCTTATACCCCGAATATCCGCCAAACCCAATAGCCTTCTTCCTCTTTTGCAACACCGCCAATGTGGAATCAAACTACACGTTAGTCAAAAAAAGGAAGGAATAACCGGTAAAGTAGCACAAGGGACAAGAAATGCATACCGAAGGTGCGGTGGAAATGGCTTAAACTCCAAAGTAGATGGCTATTCGATAGAAGGGTTTTTAGGATGATTCTTCCTATTCTCAAGATCCAAGGATAACTTCTGGGGTACATAGTTGTACGACCCCATTCCTTGCAAGGAGTTCACACATTACATGAAACCATCAATCTCATCATCATCAAAGTCGATCAAAATGTCTTCCAACGTATCACTAACATTTATTGTAGCACTTGTGTCATCAATAATAACATCGGCCACCAAGTCCAGAAATGAACACACTTCATTCATATTTGATTTCCACATAAACTTGCAAACTTGGAATACCACTTTTTCGTCACCAACCCGGATAGTGAGTTAACCAACTTTCACATCACAAGAAACCTTACCCGTAGCAAGGAAATTTCTTCCAAGAATAATAGGCACTTCATAATCAACTCCATAATCTAGAATAACAAATTCCGCCGGAAGAATGAAGTTATCAACTCGGACCTAAACATCCTCAATCACTTCCAATGGCATCTTCATGGTACGATCGGTCATTTGCAACCTCATAGATGTGGGTCTTGTTTTCCCAATCTCCCAAGTATTAACCACTAAGTAGGGCGTCAACCTGATACTCGCCAAAGATCATAAATAGCTTTAGAAATATCGACACTCCCAATAGTACACGGAATCATGAAAGCATCGGGATCCTCCAAATTAGGAGCTACGAAATGAACAGTTGCACTCACTTGATGAGTGACTTTTGATAGTTTCAAAATTCATCGATCTCTTCTAGGTCAAAAAATCTTTCATAAACTTGGCATAATCAGGAATTTGTTCCAAAGCTTCTAGCAATGGAACATTAATAGAGAGACTTTTCATCATTTGCATTAACTTCTTGAATTAATTCGCACCATTTTACTTGGCATGCCTTTGAGGATAAGAAGGTGGAGGTGTAGGAAAGGGTGACTTAGCCTCTTGCACTACTGGCTTCAATATGTCAATAATGTGATTTGTAGGTGGGTTCACCTCCTCTTGGATCTCCTCCACACTATCATCAATGTTAATCTGGACCTCATCATTTTCTTGAACATCATTTCTTGGGATTTCTTCCTCTTGTATCACTTGGTAATAATCCACAAGTATCCTTTCATTTGAGGTGGGTGCTTTCCTTCCTCTCCCACTTCTTGTGGTAACCGTCATAGCATGCCCCCTTTTGTTACCACCTTTTGGGTTTACTACAGTTTTCACTTGGTATTGCACCCTTAGGACGAGTATTAAGAGCTTTAGATATTTTCCCCATTTGAAGTTAAAGATTATGGATTGATGTGGTATGTGAGGAAATATGGGCATCCAAATCGACCTTCTTCTCTGTCATTTTCTTGAACATGTTCTCAATACGGCCCGTTTCATTATTTGAAGAACTTTAACTATGTGAAGGATAAGAAGGTTAGTTTCTAGGTTGTTCGTATATTGGGGGCCTTTGGAAACCCAATCCTCGATTTCCTTGCTTGTTTTCTCCCTAATTTCCTTGGTTTTTATTGTTTTTGTGCCAATTTTCTTGATTGTTAAAACCCAAATTTTCTTGGTTATTTTGTGCCATGTTGAACCTCTTCTTGCTCATGATGAGAATCATCATAATCAAAACTACAATCATCTTGGGCATTATTTTCCACTCGGGATTGAAATTATGGACCCTTGGTCCCCTTCTTCTCGAACAACACATTTACCCCTTCCGTAGCATGAACTTGCTTAAGAGCTTGTACTTGATTAATTTGGGCCTTCACGAGTTGAGTCATAGTTGTTGTCAATTCGGCAATGGCTTGCCCGTGGTCTTGCAACTCTTTATGGAGATGGATCCTGTTGGGATCACCTTGTGGGAAAATTAGCTCGGGATTTCCAAGCCAAGAAGTTTATTCTATCTCATCAATAATCTCACATGCCTCTGCATAAGGTGTTGTCATAATGTTTCCTCCGCCCAATTTACTGACCACACATTGGTTCGTATTATTGATACCATGGTAGAAAGTTTGTCGGTCATATCATTTTTGGGGCACTTCTTTACCATTTTCCAAAACCACTCCGAAATTTCATGCAATGGTTCATTGGGATATTGCTTGAAAGTCAATATTTCATTGCTAAGAGTAGCCATGTGCCTGGAGAAAAAAACATAGGAATAAACATTGCTTCCAAGTCATCACAAGTGTGGATAGTATTATTAGAAAGCATTCCAACCAATCCAAATCTTTACCCCGTTGAGAGAAGGGAAAAAGCCTTAGCCTCAAAGAATCTTCCAAAACAATTGTTACTTTGCTCCTCCAACATGTATCCACAAAATCCTTCAAATGTTTATATGCTTTTTGACTTAGCGCCCCGTTGAAATAGCCTCGTTGCTCATGAAATGTGAGAATCACATTGGTAATTTGAAAGTTTCCCTCCCCAATGTGAGGGGACTATTACATTTGCATAACCTTCGTTGGGAAAAATCCGATGATGCGACGCTTGTGGTTGTGCTGGTGGAGGTGGGGGCATGTTGTCTTGTTGACCACAGTGTTAGCAATTTTGTTGTGGATCTTGAGTCATGTTATCTAGTTTCTCCTCCTTGCTGTCCACCTCACCCAATGGAAAATTTTCATAGTCATTGTTCGTCATTTTGTTCCAATGATCACGTCAATAAACTAGCATTATGGAAGGAAAAGAAGATATTTCAATAACACACTCAAATATATAGATAAGATCGTAAAATCTCCCTACCAACAACGCCAAGAATTGATTCACGCCTAATCCACACTCAATTATAAGTGAGAAACAGTCGTTGCAATTATAATACCCAACTTGAGTCGGGGTCAAATTCCTCAAGGAGTTTACTATTAGTGTTAAGGTAGATACTTGAAGAGAGAACGTGAAATAACGAAATTATAATTCCAACAAAAAATTGATTGTTATCCAATTTAACAATAAAAATAAACCAAGTAAGAGTAATTAGAGGCAGTAGAATGCTTTTGGTGTTTTTAAACAATTGAGTTATCCAATCATAATGCTTTTGGTATTTTTAAACACCTTCACCTAGGTGTGAATCTAAGGGGTCTACTAAGTTAATTCTTGTTTTATAGATCGGGGTGTATTATGATTCTCAATTATTAAGTACCACCCAATACCTCTCGACTATGTAGTGGTTATGCCAAAACTGACTTTCTCAAGACCAGATGAGTAGCAATCTATAAAATTGATATGAATCCAAGTCGGGTTAAAAGACAAAATTAATATGTCTTCTACAATTTTGATCATAACTTTTCCAAAAAGGTAAAATATAACCGCTACAGCTACTAGGAATACAAAACTTGCCCTAAAAAGTATTTCTCGTCTATTTATAGTGTCAAAACATTTTGCCAACAAAAATGCCTTTCAGGAGGTTCTGCAGCCGCACAATTCCATGTGCGGACCACACTTTTCTTCTACTCTTGCATGAGGAGGAAATCATCGGCCACATATTTTCTCTATGACTGCACTTCAGCTTCTACGACAACTCAATTTTGTTGTGGACCGCATTTTCAAGAGGCTCACACTTGGTCATTTGCGCCTTCTCCAAACTTTGTCAAACTTTGTCCATGCGACCAGCTTTTGCGGCCGCACAATTTGATATGCGGACCATGCTTCTTCAAAACTCCTAGGAGGCTTTAGGGCTTCATCTACGCTGCACTTTTATTTCTGTAGTTCGCATGATCATCAGCAGAATTACTCACTACACTTCTTCTTACACTTCTCTTTTTTTCCTTGTTGAGATGGAATACTCCTTCTTGAGTTAGATTTCAACATTAAACTCCAATCCTCCAACATGTCTGCAATTCACACAATTTCATTATATTTATAAACAAAAAACACTACTTTCGGACTAAAACTAAAGCAATAATGTACTAATAAGTGGTTAAAATCCACACTTATCATTGATCTTGATACCTATGGCATGTTTGGTGCTGGCACATTAAGGCGTGGCATGCGCTCTGGTTCCCCATTGTATTTGAATGGAATTGGGATGTCTAAGTGAAAGAAATAGCCTACCTACTAACACCTTTTCTCAGTTGTTACACTTGTATGTCACCTAGTGCATTGGTGCTTAATTTTCTCAACTATATGTGCTAGCTTGACTTGAGAGTTGAATATAACCACCTTGATTGAGTCATGTATAAGGTGTGTGTGAGGATTTTTGATATTATGTGCTATCCTATGTAGCCTAGAACTGGCCCTATGTGTTAATTGAATCAAAATCATTAAGTTGTGCTAGTCCAGGAGATGACGTGGGAAGTTCTTTGCTCGATCATAGATGTGCTTGTCACTTACAAATAAAATTTTCCCGTTGTTACCCCTTTGATCATGTGGACTATGGTTCCGAGTGTAAGGGTCGTCGCTCAATGAATAAAAGTTACTCTAGGGATAACAGGCTGATCTTTCTCAAGAGCTCACATTTCCTTAGCACCCACACTACAAGTTGTATCCCTAAGTATGTTCTTAACTTAAGCTTGTTCAACCTTTATCTCCGAAAGCATTTAGTCTCTAAAATAAGGTGAGAGATTCGGAAGTATATTTTGAGTGGAACCAATGAAGGTCCCATAAGGTGAACTAAAGTTATAAAAAGGCCACTAGCCGATGAACCTTAATATAAGGAGTGTCTATAGAAAAAAAAAAGACAAAAAGAAAAGAGAAAAAGGCAAGGAAAGAAATACAAATAATGTTGATAATCAAAAAGAAAAAAAACACATCCAAATCTTCATAATTCGTGCTAGTGGGGATGTAGAAGTGCTTAATTTTAAAAAAAAGGAAAGGGGCCCATGTTGTGTATGGCTTGTGGCAAGGTGAATTTGTTGGGAAGAATGTGTGCTCGATTTTTGAGTGTAGTGTATTAAAGTGTTTAGGAGGGTTAGTCACTATTCCTAAATGTATCATACCCGTCTCTTAGTCTACATTTTAACTTGAAAAGACCTAATTGATCCTAGACTTGGATAGCTTATATTAGTTGAGACGTACACTACGGGCAAGCTTATGGTACGACCAGGGGATGTATATGAACTTCTTTGGGATAGTGAGTGTTGTCTGTTCACTTGTGTGATGCCCTTAAATTATGTTCAAGTTTATATTTGCATGTGTGGACTATTTTTATATTCACTCTCTTGTTTGTTGGTGAGGGCACATGGTCTCATGACGTATTGGTGATGTTTTTAACTTCTCTTGGGGGTGTGTGCGCAAGTTGAGGTTCTTAGTGGTAACGAGTCGGCAATTGAGGTAGGATGGTTGAGTAGGTTATTTGATTTCGTTGAATTGAAATGCTTATACTTGGGCATGTTCAAAATGGAAGAATTTCAATTTCGTATGCTCATGCTTGATTGTCTGTATCGACCATCGGCAAGGGTAGAGTGTGTGATTGATAAAATTGAATTTTTCCTCCATAGTTGATGTGTATGTTTTTGGGATGTAGTAGAGAGTTTCGTTGTTCGAGGGAAAGCAGTATTTTAAGTGTGGGATGTTGATATTTTGCTTAAAGTATGTATATTAATATGCATATTCCTCGCATTTACCCATATTTCGTGGATTTGGTATGTCTAATGTAATGATTTGTGCTAATCCGATGTATTTTTATATGTAGGAGTCACACTAAGGTAATGTGGGACCAGAGTGCATAATTTGAAGAAAAAAGAGAACAAAACGAAAAACCCCATAGTGTAGCACCTAGGCCAGTGCATCGCGCTTCCAGGGGCGCAGGAGGTACACATGAATTTTGTAGGCAAGAGCCAGTGCAGGATAAGGTCTTTTCAGTCCTACACACCCCCAACTCGTATTAAAAGAAGTCTAAACCTATTTTGAGAGGAGGACACCACCGTGAAAGGAAAACACACACATGAAACACTCGGGGGTAAGGATTCTCAGTTTTTCTTCATCTATCTTAGTATTTTCAACTATTCAACGCTTGTTAAATTGTTTAACTTTATCGCCAGTGAATAAAACCTATAAGTTCTGGGGTTTTGGTTTATCCATGAATATTGTTGTTCAAAGTTGACTTTACCTTGCTTATAGTTCGCTAATATATGGTTGTTTCTTCAATTCTGTGATTAATTGCTTGATTTTCAAGTCAATTGTTAGGTTCTATTTACTATATACTATATGCTTGGGAAAGCTACATCTAGATTATAGAAGAATTGAAGAGGGCATGATCTTAATTCTGAGTGGGGGCAGATTTGTGGTTAGGATAGGAATATACCTAATCACCATGCTTAATTGAATATTATAATCTTAATGCATTATTAATTGATTGATTATATAAGGATATATGCGTCATTCTATTTTGAATAGTCGAGTAGTACTTCGACTGAATGTAACGAGAGAAATTACTCGATTAATTAGCAACCGTGATTTGATTGTAAGAAAGGAAGAGTTAATTAGAACGCAATAGGATTAGTGAATCGGTCACAACCCTAGAATGTTTATCTCTACTGAATTCTCAACAACCATTTTCTGTTTTCCTAATTAGTTAATTGTTACATTCATTGCTTTCACACTATTCAACTCTGAAGTTATAATCACATTATTCAACTCTTATTGACTGAACTGAATAACAATTTGAGTAAAATTAGTAGGTAGTTAACACAAATCTTTGTGGGTTAGACACTTTACTTATCATTATATTATTTGTTGAATGTGTATACTTGCGGGAGCATTTGGGAACAAAACACTGGTGGGTAAATAGGCTAAATGGTCAATCAAGAAAATCCTATATCACTTTCAAAACTTACAACACATAATCATTTAACTTTTTCTCACAATCGGGCAAATTCTAGACTTCCAAAGATGGCACAAAGTACACTAAAATCTCACCTCACACAATGCACACGACTCAAACAGGAGGACTCATGTCACGATCGAAAATCACAACCCGTTGTGATGGGACATAACACATTTGCTAGGAAAGCCGAATATAACCATAATGACCAAGATAACATAAGTCTAAAACCTTAAAATAGAATAATAACACCAATACAGGATATAAATCTCACAGATCTGGTAAATACAGAGTCATGAGCTCTATTACGGAATTACAAGTTTGAAATGGAAAAATACATTACGGTGTGATATAAATACAACAGTACATAAAAAAGAGACGCCAAAACTACGGTCCAGAATGTAGTTCAGCCCCGTTTTTTGATGATCAACTCAACAAGCAACTCTGCGACCAATGATTTGGTCCGACACCTAGATCTGCACAATTAAGTGCAGAGTATAGCATGGGTACAACTGACCCAATGTATTCAACAAGTAACATAACTAACCTTAGCAAGGTAAAAGAAGCAAGAATTATAAATGACACATGATATAGCCTGTATAGTTTCGAAATACAACAAGTACATAACACAAATTTGATCAATATATAAAGCATAGAAAGAATCATCTATTTGTGCACAATTACTCAAGTACTCTGCTCTGTTAACAAACCAACATATAAGGATGACATTCAATTAATCAGGTAAATAACCACATAAATTGCAAGTATAAATGTGATGCAAAATCCAGAACAAACATTAGCCATATTTTCCTCAATATATCCATATACATACCAATTCAATGAACAGATTTCCTCAAATCCGCGGGTACACTATCCAGAGGGCACATGAGACGGTGACCTTAGTGGGATGGATCCATATCCACACATAGCACGGCCAGTTCAACATGCTATCAGCCCGACGTTGTCACAGGGTCAATATCATAATTCGCCAGGTGCGGTCACATGCATACGCATAATCTGTCTGGCATGGTCGCAAGTATAATAACACAATCTGCCCGATGTAGTCACAGGCATAACAACACAATTCGCATGTCGTGTTCACGAGCATAATAACACAATCCGCCCGGCGTGTTCATAGGCATCCAGTCTAGATCATTTCACATAGAAGAAAATATACAAGACTACATGTAAATGATGAATGGATATCATATTTCATGCTCCTGGACTAGTTAAATCACATGCTAAAGTGTAGGCATGTGAAAAGTGTGCTATCATAGCTCAAATCGGCAATTTCATCACAGAAAAAGCATTTATCAAGTTCAATCGAGGAATTAGCCTCTATGTAACCTCAAATATAGATAAAATAGTTCACAACAAGGCTAAAAATTTGATAAACATCACAATTTAAAGATTAACAGTCAATTCAAGACGTATAATAGCCTAAGCACTATCACGAGCATGAATAAATACCTCGATGCTCAAAAATGGGCGAAAACCCCACACAAAATATTCACTCAAGCAAGAAAATTCAGGAAAAATAGTGCCTCAACCAAGATTAGGTACGATACTTACCTCGAGCAAGAAAATTCACTCCTCTAACAAGCACTTCTAGTGGATATATATCTCCCGACGGCTCGAATCTCACCAAAATAACGTAATACCATCAGTAATAGCCAAAGGTAAAAATTCCAAATGAAAAATCTAAAGCCTTCAACCAAGTATGCAAAGCCAACCTCGCGCTCGCCCCTGGAACCCGAAGAAATTAACAAATTCCGGATACCCAATCAATTACGATTCCAACCATACTAATTTCATTCAACATCATCCACAAATCGACCCTCAAATCACCAAATCTCCATCTCCAATGACATAGCCTAAAATCCCCAAATTTCACTTCAAATTCACATAAAACTAGGTGTAATAATCAATGGGTGATCAATATCTATAATTAAAATTTATTAAAATTCACTTACCTCTTCAATTGTAGCTAGAAGTCTCCCAAACATTGCCTTAGACCGAGCTCCAAAATCCCAAAAATGAGAAGAAAATACCAAACCCTTGATATATAATCATGTCCAGCAAATCTGCATATGCGGTCAAATAGGTCGCATCAGAATGGTTTTTGATGGTTCCTATAAATTCGTATGGTGATTTTGGACTTAGGTGTATGTCTGGATGTTGATTTAGAGGTTCATAGGTATATTTGATGCTTTTTGAGGAAATTTGTAAAATTGAAGTCTTGAAATGTAGAGAGGTTTGATCGAGAGTTGACTTTGTTGGTATTGGGTTTGGATTTTGTTTATGGGAGTTGGAATAGGTCTGTTGTATCACTTGGGACTAGTGTGCAAAATTTGAGATCATTCGGAGTTGATTTGATATGGTTCGACATTAGGTTTAGAAGTTGGAAGTGCATTCATTTCATTAGGCATGAATTGGGCTATTGTCACGCCCCAAAAATTGAGGAGCACGACCGGCGCTCAACCGAGTAAACCCGACTGAGCAAGCCCGTTAGATTTCATTCTACCCAAACTAATTCACGAGTAAGGGTGTTTGGATTCCATTAATCAATTCTGAAAGTATTTCATTACGACATCCATTTCATTTCCATCAACAACTTCATTCATATTAACAAAATATTACAAGTTTATGGATTTAATGAAACACATAATTGTTTGCTAAATACCAACATTTCTAGCTCTATTCCCAACATCAGGCACCACCCACAAACTGTCTATGGAGCCTCTAAGTACAACGGAAGAGTAATAAGGAAATGTTGGAAACAAGGCTCCGGCTATACCTCAAAACATGATAAGAAAGTGAACAGTAGATACATGAGGAACAAAAGGTGCAAGACCCCGAAATGAAGTGGGACTCACCAAGTCAGCTGGGAAGTGTATACTGCTATCATTGATCACTGCCGCCTACCGTGGAACCACCTGTATCCATTAAAGATGCAGCGCCTCCAGCAAAAGGGACGTTAGTATTGTCGAATATTACTAGTATATATAGCTAAAAGTCATGTTTCATAATAGAATGTCCATACATGCAATGACAACACATAGAGAACATCAAGTCGCAACCAACAATATCCAAATAACCAATTGAAACATAACGATTTCCAAAGTAAAAAAATAGTATTCATATATATATATATATATATATATATATATA
Organism: Nicotiana knightiana; assembly: GCA_005239525.1. Taxonomy (NCBI): domain Eukaryota; kingdom Viridiplantae; phylum Streptophyta; class Magnoliopsida; order Solanales; family Solanaceae; genus Nicotiana; species Nicotiana knightiana. Next base: position 13,598 of record ML392699.1, on the reverse strand, counting down.
TATATATATATATATATATATATATATATATATATATATATATATATATATATGGTTGGGAAATCATTACCATCGATTACCACCGTCTTTCTTAGCACGGAGTTCGATCACGCCTGATCGGCTAGGCCATCTCCCCACGGACAATGTGGTTTGACATATGATGTGGAAGAAAGTTGTTACAAGAGTGGTACCACCATGTGCGCAACATGGAGTCTGATCTTTACCCGAGAAGCTAGGTTGCCTTCCCACATATGTCTTATGGGTTGGCTTTTTCCTTTCCAATTCACAGGTACCAGTTTCATCCCAAATCACAATCCACCCCTATACCGGCACATGTAGTTTCAGGTGTGGGCCTTATGACCCACCCTTCCTTGGTTTTGCTAATGATGCTCCCAAAAATATTTTTATACTCAGTTTGCACACAAAAGTACACACATATATAGAAATGTATTCATCTCAGAACCTTTTACATTGTACAACTCTTTTATTAGCATTTTCAACCTCTCACACTAACAATGTTCCATTGGCTCTTTGGGCCTTTCACAAATTTCATTATTCATGGTACAATGGCCGCATTTTCTTTATATCCAAAACTTTCACTCATTTCATTTCAAGGATCACTACCAAATACCAGCACATAGGACACTCCAGAAATCATATACCTCCCGTGCGTTAAGAATGGAACTTCTAACGAAAAAGAATTCTTCCCAAAGAAAGAGAAATAGCAACCAACAATAAGAACACTTATCAGAGTCGTAAACAAGCAGTACCCCAATTCATTTAATTAATTTTCAAACATCTTTATAGATTATTAACAATGAAACATACTTAATCAAGTCATAAATTACACGTAGGAGCATGTAACGACCCAGTCGGTCATTTTGAGCGTTAGTGCTCCGATCCCCTATTGACTTCTTTCCCCACTTTTATATCTGCTTATGGGACTTGTCGGAATGATTAGTCGTGAATTTCATAGAGTTTTTGGACACATAGTCCCGATATATGAGTTTAAGCTTTAGAAATCGGACCGTAGTTGGAACTGTGAGAAGACGGATCCTGAATGGAATTCCGTCGACTCTGTTAGCTCCATTTAGTGAATTTGGGGTTAGAAGCGCATCCAGAATGTGTTTTCGAGGTCTGTAGTGGATTTAGGCTCGAATTGGCGAAAGTTAGAATTTCGGCGATTTCGGTCGATAGGTGAAATTTTGATATCGGGCTCGGAATGGGACTCCGAAAGTGGTTGTAGGTCCGTAATGTCATTTATGACCTGTGTGTCAAATTTCAGGTCAACCGAACTAGTTTTGATGTGTTTTGGCATCGGTTGTAGATTTTGGAAATTACATAAGTTCTTAGGCATGAATGCATGCATAATTGGCGATTTTAATGCTATGAGATGTGTTTTGAAAGCTAGACTAAGTTTGGATAAGGTATTAGGACTTGTTGGTAAGTTTGGTTGAGGTCCCGGGGGCCTCGGGGTTGTTTCGGATGCTCAATAGGATGATTCTTGGACATAGAAACCAGCTGAAGCACTGATGGTACTGGTGTTTTGTACCTATGGAAGGGGACCTACAGGTGCGGACACGAAGGTGCAGACGGGGACCTTGCAAGTGCGGAATTGACCTGGGTCATTCATACTCGTAGGTGCGGAAAATACATCGCAGGTGCGGTCCAAGGGGCGCAGGTGCGGGATCGCTAGGCAGTTTATACCAATTTCGAGGGTTTGAAATTCATAGTTCTAAAAATGATTGGGAGCTCGGGATTAGGAGATTTTGAGGAGAAGATTCATAGGTAACGATTCCTGACCTTATTTCACTTGTATATCACTAGTCTATAGAAACTTCTTTAATACAATCAATGAATTTGGGTGAAAAATCATGAAAATGGGATGAAGGTTCCCCAAATAGAAATCTGAGAATTTAATGAGATTTTGACGTCGGTTTTCGTCTGAGAATTTAACTTTCACTCGTTTCCGAGACGTGGCCCCGAGGGACTTTTTGGGAAATTTTCCTAATTTCGCGTATTAGCCTTGAACTAGTTAGCTAGATCGATTTCATACAATGATATTTACATTATGCAATTAAATTGAATAGATATGGGCCATTCAGCGTCGGGTACTCGTGGCAAGAGCGTGGTTTAGAGTTGAGTAGAGCAGTTGAGGTAAGCGGCTTGCCTAACTCTGTGTTGGGGACTTCCCCTTAGGTTGTTTTGATACTATTTGTTATATGGGCTCCACGTACATGTGGTGACGAGCACGTGCACGGGCCATTTTTGCTAAAATTCCATTTTTCCTTCCATGCCATAAATTATTTCACTCTTATTTCACTGTTTAATGTGCTAATTGTGTAGTTTAGATTAGGAAGGAGCATGTCTAACTCTTTTACCTGAATTTCCTATTTGACATGCACCATGTTTAGTTTGTGCTATCCTTTGTCTTGACTATAACTTTTCTCCTGAACTGTTTAATAGACCTTATCCGACATTAATTCGCATTTCATATTTAAATTGGGACTACAAATGTATTCCGGGAGCATTCCCCCTGTACTGCATATTTAAATTGGGACTACGGACATATTCCGGGAGCTCTCCCCCTGTACTGCATATTTATTTTTGGACTACGGATGTATTCCGAGAGATCCCCCTGTACTGCATAACCATTTGGAACTACGGGATGGTATCCCGGGAGATTCCACTTTGTGATATATATTATATTGAGTCGAGGATTCTCTTACTGTAAAGTTATATTATTTTTCTTAAACTGTTTACTGTAGACATTACCTATCTTTTGTACTTTTTAAACTGACTTATTTAGAAATCTAGTAGAGCCTTAACCTGACCTCGTCACTACTTGACCGGGGTTAGGCTTGGCACTTACTAGGTACCAAATGTGGTGTACTCATGCCCTTTCCTACATACTTTTTTTGTGTGCAGATCCAGGTACGAGCTATCAGCCTCGTGGTTAGTAGTTGTTGCTGATTCTAGGATACTGCAAGGTATTTCGGCTGCATCCGCAGAATTTTCTCTAATTCCCCTTCTATTCTATCTTGTAAAGACATTCTTATGTACTTTTCCTATTTTTGTAGAGCTACAGTAGTGTTAGAAGTTTGTGATTATTTGTGATATTCCGGTTTTTGGGAAGTTACGTTTTGTATGAGCCGAGCGTCCAGTACGTTACTTATGTCATTTCCCTTATCCCCTTTATTGCTTGCGTTTATTTTGATTTCTCCCGGTTATAGTAGGATTACCTAGTCGTAGAGACTAGGTGCTGTCACGACACCTTCGGAGGGTAAACTGGTTCACGACAAGTTGGTATCAGAGTGTCTAAGTTCATAGGAGTCACAAGTCACAAGCCGATAATTAGGGTCTCACGGATCGGTACAGAGACGTCCGTATCTATCTTCGGGAAGCTATGTAACTGTTAAGAACAATCATATTTCTTTGATTCCCTTGTCGTGCGAGTTATTGACATGAAAAAAAAATTCTAAAATTCTATTCTATTCTTTCCCACAGCTAGTGAGGAACGGTACTAGGAGGACCGACGACCAGGCACCCGAGCACCCTGCTAGAGCTACCAGAGGCCGGGGTCGGGGTAGAGGACGACCACACCGTGCAGCCCGAGCATCGGTAAGAGAAGCGACAGAGGAGCCTATAGCAGCTCCGGCTGGAGAGCCGGCACAGGAGGTCCCTATTGCTTCTCCAGCCTTACAGGAGACTTTAGCTCAGTTCAAGAGCATGTTCAGCACTTTAGCTCAGGCTGGACTACTTCCGATAGCTCCCGCTACATCTCAGGCCGGGGGAGGGGCACAGACTCCCGCAACCCGCACTCCTGAGCAGAGGGGCCAGGTTGATTAGGCCATGGAATATATTCCTATGCTCCCAGTTGCTCCGGTACAACATGGGACCAGGGTAGCTTCTTCTGAGGCAGAGCAGCTCAGACTTGAGAGGTACAAGAAGTACCACCCACCTATTTTCAGCGGAATAGCTTCAGACGAAATTATGGTTTTCTTGAGGAGTGTCATCGTATTTTCCGCAATATGGGCATTGTGGAGACCAGTGGGGTTTCTTTCACTGCTCTCCAGCTGAGGAGAGCAGCATATCAGTAGTGGCGGGCCTATGAGCTGAGTAGTCAGGACGGGGAAACCTAACTCACTTGGACTCAGTTTTCAGAGATATTTCTGCGAGAGTATGTTCCTAAAAGCCTAAGGGATACTTGGCGTGCAAAGTTCGATCAGTTGTGCTAGGGTACTATGACTTTGTCGGAGTATGCAGTCCATTTCAGTTAGTTAGCTCGTCATGCACCAGCCTTGGTTACCACAGTCAGAGAGTGGGTTCGTTGCTTCATTGAGGGACTTCACCCTAGTATTCAGACCAGTATGGTCAGAGAGTTGGAGATGGATATCAATTATCAGAGGCAATGAGCATTGCCAGGAGAGTAGAGAACATGTTTGCCCGGGACCAAGAGGAGAGAGAGGCCAAGAGGTCTCGAGAGACTGGCCATTTTTGAAGAGCTCATGCACCACCAGCACACTATGGTATGGGCTTTGTTGGTCGCCCTATTTATTCAGCCCTTCCAGCAGCCAGCGGTATTACAGCTCCTCTTAGACCTCAGGAGTTCTATTATTCACCGCCAGTATCCAGTGTGCCTCCGAGTCGAGGTGCTATTACCGGCCAGCCCAGCAGGCCAGCTCCTATTCAGTATCAGTCGAAACTTCCTCCGAGGGGTTGTTTCGAGTGTGGTTACACTCGTCACGTGATTAGAGATTTCCCCAGGGCCAAGAGGGGTGCACCTTCACAGTCTTATCAGCCTCCATGTGCTCCGCCGGGTCCTCTGGCTATTCTTCCAGCCCTAGCTGCCACTGACCTCCTCAGGTAGCTCAAGGTGGAGGTCGGGGAGGTACAGGTCGCCCTAGAGGGGGAGGTCAGGCCAGATAATACGCCCTTCCAGCCCGTTCCGAGGTCGTTGCTTCAGACTCAGTCATCACAGGTATCGTCCCTATCTGCCATAGGGATGCATCAGTATTATTTGATCCAGGCTCTATATATTCATATGTGTCCTCTTATTTTGCTTCACATTTGGGGATATCTCGGGATTCTTTGAGTTCCCCTGTTTATGTATCTACTCCCGTGGGAGACTCTCTAGTTATGGACTGCGTATATCGGTCCTGTTTGATTTCTCTTAGTGGTTTTGAGACCATGGATGACTTGTTATTACTCAGCGTGGTAGATTTCGATGTTATCTTGGGCATGGACTGGTTGTCGCCCCATTATGCTATTATTGGTTTTCACGCTAAGATTGTGACGCTGGATATGCCAGGCTTGCCGAGATTAGAGTGGAGAGGTACCTTTGAGTATAGTCCCCGCAGGGTCATTTTATTTCCTAAGGCTCAGCGGATGGTTGAGAAGGGGTGTGATGCGTATTTGTCCTACGTGAGAGATGTCAGTGTTGATACCCCTCCAGTTGAGGCAGTCTCAGTAGTGAGGGACTTTTCTGATGTATTCCCAGTTGATGTTCCGGGTATGCCGCCCGGCAGAGATATTGATTTCGGCGTTCATTTGTTGCCGGGCACTTAGCCCATTTCTAATCCTCCTTACCGTATGGCTCCTCCTATGTTGAATGAGTTGAAGGAGCAGTTATAGGAGTTTCTTGATAAGGGTTTCATCAAACCCTGCGTATCACCTTGGGGTGCTCCGGTATTATTTGTGAAGAAAAAGGATGGTTCTATGCGTATGTGTATTTATTATCAGCAGTTGCAAAAGGTTACAGTGAAAAACATGTATCTTATGCCTTGCATTGATGATTTATCCGACCAGTACAGGGTGCCAGGGTATTTTCCAAGATTAACTTGCGTTCTGGCTATCAGCAGTTGAAGATTGGGGAGCCGGATTTTCCGAAGACTGCCTTCAGGACAAGATATGGCCACTATGAGTTTCTTGTTATGTCATTTGGCTTGACCAATGCCCGGGTAGCGTTTATGCATATGATGTATAGTGTGTTCCATCCTTATCTTGATTCATTCGTCATTGTGTTTATTGACGACATTCTGGTGTATTCCCGATCACGAGAAGATCACGAGCAGCACTTGAGGAACATGCTTCAGACTTTGAGGGAGAAGAGATTGTATGTAAAATTCTCCAAGTGTGAGTTCTGTCTTGATTCAGTGGCATTCCTAGGCCACATAGTTTCTTGTGATGGGATAAAAGTAGATCCGAATAAGGTGGAGGCGTTACAGAGCTAGCCTAGACCGTCATCAGCTACGAAGATCCGTAGTTTCCTTGGTTTGGCAGGGTATACCGTCGCTTTGTAGAGAAATTTTCATCTATTGCAAGCACCTATGACCAGACTGACCCAGAAGGGTGCTCCGTTCACGTGGACCGAGGAGTGTGAGGAGAGCTTTCAGAAGCTCAAGACAGCTTTGACTTCGGCCCCAGTATTAGTGTTGCCTATGGGTTCGGGGTCCTACATTGTCTATTGTGATGCTTCGAGAATCGGCCTTGGAGCAGTATTGATGCAGAACGGTAGGGTGATTGCCTAAACGTCTAGGAAGTTGAAGGTGCATGAGAAGAATTATTTGGTTCATGACCTCGAGTTAGCAGCTATTTTTCACGCCCTGAAGATCTGGCGTCATTATTTGTATGGTGTTCCATGTGAGATTTTTATGGATCACCAGAGTTTGCAGCACTTGTTAAGGCAGAAGGACCCCAATTTGCGCCAGCAGAGATGGTTGGAGTTACTAAAGGACTATGGCATCACTATATTATACCACCTGGGGGAGGCCAATCTGGTGGATGACACCTTGAGTCGTCGGGCGGAGAGTTTGGGGAGTTTGACATATCTTGCGGCAAATGAGAGGCCCTTAACCTTGGATGTTCAGTCCTTAGCCAGTCAGTTCGTGAGATTGAATCTTTCAGAGCCTTGCCGGGTTTTAGCTTGTGTGGTGACTCAATCTTCTATTTATGACCGTATTCGAGGGTGCCACTATGATGATCCCCATCTTTTGGTTCTTTAGGACAGGGTTCGGCGAGGTGACGCCAGGGATTTGACTATAGGAGATGAGGGTGTGATGAGGATACAGGGTCGGATCTGTGTGCCCAATGTGGATGGGCTTCAGGATTTGATTCTTGAGGAGGCCCATAGCTCGTGGTATTCCATTTATCCGGGTACCGCGAAGATGTACCAGGATCTTAGACAACACTATTGGTGGAGAATGATGAAAAAGGATATAGTGGAGTTTGTGGCCAAGTGTCTCAACTGTCAGCAAGTCAAATATGAGCATCAGAGGCCTGGAGGGTAACTTCAGTAGATTGAGCTTCCAGAGTGGAAGTGGGAGAGGATCACCATGGACTTTGTGGATCGGCTGACCAAGGCATCCCTTTTCATTCAAATGTTGACTACATACTCCTCCGAGAAATTGGCAGAGATTAATATCAGGGAGATTGTTCGCCTCCACGGTATTCCAGTATCTATCATTTCAGACAGAGGTACACAGTTCACTTCACGGTTCTAGAGAGTCATCCAGCAGGAGCTAGGCACCAGGGTAGAGTTGAGTACAACCTTTCACCCTCAGACGGACGGGCAGTCCAAGCACACGATTCTGATTCTTGACGATATGTTCCATGCATGTGTGATGGATTTTGGAGGGTCATGGGACCGATACTTGCCACTTTCAAAGTTTTCTTATAATAATAGCTACTAGTCCAGCATTTAGATGGAGCTATTTGAGGCCTTATATGGTAGACGGTGTCAGTCCCCGGTGGGATTGTTTGAGCCGGGAGAGGCCCGATTGTTGGGTACAGATTTGGTCCAGGATGCCCTGGACAAGGTGAAGGTGATTCATAAGAGGCTTCGCACAGCTCAGTCCAGGAAGAAGATTTATGCGGACCAGAAGGTTCGTGATTTGGCATTTATGGCTGGTGATCGGGTTTTGTTTAGGGTATCACCTATGAAGGGCGTCATGAGGTTCGGGAAGAAGGGTAAGTTGAGTCCGAGATTTATTGTCCCTTTTGAGGTGTTGCGACGTGTTGGGGAGGTTTCTTATGAGCTATACTTGCCTCCTAACCTAGCAGGAGTTCATCCGGTATTCCACGTCTCTATGCTCCGGAAGTATCACGGTGACCCGACTCATGTTTTTTATTTCAGATCAATCTAGTTGGACAAGGATTTATCATATGTTGAGGAGCCAGTCGCTATATTGGATTGACAGGTAAGAAAGCTCAAGTCGAAGAATATTGCATCAGTCCAGGTTCAATTGAGGGGTCAACCCTCAGGGAGGCAACTTGGGAGACCGAGCAGGATATGCGCAGTCAGTACCCTCATCTTTTCACAGCTTCATGTATGTCTCTATACTCGTTCGAGGACGAACTATTTTCTTAAGAGGGGGATAATATAACGACCCGGTCGGTAGTTTTGAGAGTTGGCACCCTGATCCCCTAATGGCTGCTTTCCCCACTTTTATATCTACTTATGGGACTTGTCGGAATGATTAGTCGTGAATTTCGCAGATTTTTTGGAAACATAGTCCCTATATTTGAGTTTAAGCTTTAGAAATCAGACCATAGTTGGATTTTTGGGAAGACGGATCCGGAATGGAATTTGGTCGACTCCTTTAGCTCCGTTGAGTGAATTTGGGGTTAGGAGCGCGTCTGAAATGTGTTTTCAAGGTCTGTAGTGGATTTAGGCTTGAATTGGCGAAAGTTAGAATTTCGACGATTTCGGCCGATTGGTGAAATTTTTATATCTGGCTCGGAATGGGACTCTGAAAGTGGTTGTAGGTCCGTATTGTCATTTGTGACCTGTGTGTCAAGTTTCAGGTCATTCAGACTAGTTTTGACTTGTTTCGACATCGGTTGTAGATTTTGGAAATTTCATAAGTTCTTAGGCTTAAATCCATGCATAATTGGCGATTTTGATGTTATGTGATGTATTTTGAAGGCTCGAATAAGTTTGGACAAGGTATTAGGACTGGTTGGTATGTTTTGTTGAGATCCCGGGGGCCTCGGGGATGTTTCGAATGCTCAACGGGATGATTTTTGGACTTAGAAACTAGCTTAAGCAGTGCTGGTACTGGTGTTTCGAACCTACGGAAGGGGACCCGCAAGTGCGGACACGCATGTGCAGACGGGGACCTCGCAGGTGCGACAAGATTTCCACAGATGCGGAGCTACAGATGAGACCCTATGACCACGGGTGCGGACCCAGCCCTTTTAGTGTGATTTCGCATCTGCGATGTATTTTCCGCAGGTACGGGACCGCAGGCAGTCCAAGGGGGCGAAGGTGCGGGATCCCTGGGCAGTTTATACCAAATTCGAGGGTTTGAAATTCATAGTTCTAAAAATGATTGGGAGCTCGGGATTAGGAGATTTTGAGTGGGTTTTGAGGAGAAGATTCATAGGTAATGATTCCTAACCTTATTTCACTTGTATATCATTAATCTATAGCAATTTCTTAAATACAATCAATGAATTTTGGTGAAAAATCATGAAAATGGGAGGAAGGTTCCCCAAATAGAAATCTGAGAATTTAATGAGATCTTGATGTCCGTTTTTGATGATTCTTGTTCGAGTGAGTTTGTGAATGAATGGGTGGTCCGCATAGTGATTATGCGACCGCATAATGGGCTGCAGAAATGCACTCTTTCGCGAACTTTTTTTCCTAAGTCCGAAGGGTAGAGTTCAATCCAACAGGTCCGAACCGCGGCGAGCTTGTTCGCCGGGAAGAATTTTTACTATTATAACGCAGGAATCTAACTTGGCACTATGAAATCCCGAGATTTTGGGTAAGAATTTTACGGGTACTTACATCCTCCCCCACTCGAAATCGTTCTTCCTCGAATGAGGATCAAGGTTCACTAAGGTTCAGTCATACCATATGCCAACAACCCAAATTTACTTAACTACCAAATTTTCTGGAAATTTCTCTAGAGTTTCCGTTGTAATTAGGCCCATCCACTTATTAGAAAAACACCAAAACCATCCTAACCACACATTCACAAACATTCAAAGCACCATAATGTATATATGAATAACGAAGGAGAAAATCTTGAGAACATCTTTCTCATTTTCTTTAATTCTAAATACCTACGCCTGACACCAAAAATTAAATCCTTGGCGACCTTCAACCATTGTTTTATGATGGGATAAAATGAATATGACTATAGAGTTCCTACCCATTATGATTGATCATGGAATGATGCTTCCTTTTGACATGCTTTAATGTACACCCTTGATATATTGCTATAAGAAGGAACAATGGGGTTCGAGATCGGACCGGAATTATTCAAGAATTCACCAATGTGCTGAGGAAAGTATTTCATGAGGTTATATATCCTAATAGACGTGAAGCTTACTACTGATAACGCTAACAAGATTAATCATTGTGATGACGTTATTGATTTGACAATCGAGGCATAGAGTTAACTAGTACATTGTCAATAGGAATCATTAAGCAGGGGGTATTCAGGTATGTGACCCCAGCCGTCCCCTGTACTGTAGGGAAAATCAGTTAATCAAAAATGAGAATACACTAGCACCTGGAATGTGATATCGGTTTCAAATACATGCGGTTGAACTACACTCCTAACATTAACTGACACAAAGAATCTATGCCACAAGCCCATGAGGATGAAAAAGAAGTTGAACACCTATGAGACTATTATCATTCTGACAGCTTAACCCTTGCCATTAGTTGACCCTATGTGAGAGACTAAGGATACGACAACTTGTCTTCCAAGTCAAAATGTTCGTGATATATGCCAAAACCTAAAAGCTTAACCCGTGCACGAATGAAACCACATATCCAGAACTTCTAAATGTTGGGATGAATTCATGTATCAGTGAGAGAGAGAGAAAGCACTTTTCTATGAGATCGACATGTTTCTGCTATAATAATTCTTAGGCTGCACTACCAAGCCATTTCACGGGAAACTACGATACTAGGAACAAAGTGAGCTACTTACTACGAAATGATCTAAGCGGGGACGAGGGTCATACTACAATGGGCAAAGAGAAGATCCTCCTGTGAAGGATTTGTGAAACTTTATACGGACAAACGACCTCTTCAATTTACATGCACACATGTGATAGGAGCTGAGATATGCTTTCATGTTACTAGACAAGGAAAAGGTTTCACGGTGATACTCGCAAGAGAGTAGAGTGATTGTTCAAGCAATAGAAACCATATACACTAGAGAAAAAAGAGTGACTCGAGAAAAGATAGCCACATTGGGCTCCTTTACATTGAATTTAACACCACATAGATAACTGTTACGACGGTGCATGTGTAACCACAAGTTAACAGATGTTATCCATTTGATTGAAAAAGTTCTGTAAGAAATTCATCAGGGGTAGTCCCTTGTTGAGAATTTCGGGAAGCAAGTGGGAAGTATTACCCTAGGATTGTAACTTGATTCAAGAAAATATTATAGCACTCAATTTCTGAAGAGGTCATAAGCAAGATAATTGTGTTAAAGAGGCTTTACGAATGATACGCCTCGATCAAAGAGTAGATACAAAGAAAGGATCATAAGGTTGTCCTGACTCTATCCCAAGTCCCATAGCAACATAGGGATTAACAAATGACAAAGTGGAACCGGAACCAATAAGAGCATACACGTCAGGATATTGGAAAGTCAATACACCTGTAACCATACCCGAAAAATCCTCTGACCTTTGATGCCTCCTCATAGCATAGAACCTGTTGGGCCCTCCCGAGCCTTGGATACCAACCCTAACTGCTCCACACCTTGCGAGCGCTATAGTGACCCGAGCTGGGGAAGGCGTTGTAGAACTGGCTGGCTGTGCCACACCCCCGCCCATGACCTAGCGAGATGAATGACAATCTCTTTGAAGGTTACCCGACATACCACACTTGTAGCATATATTGGTGCCATAGTGAGATACTCCCGAACGATATCTCCCACACTTCACACAACGGGGACGAGGTCCACTAAACTGTCTCACCCCACTAACCTGATATTCACCCTTCTCGAATACATTATAAACTTCCCCCTTATCCTTCCTCCAAACTTCCAATGCGGGAGTAACAATTCTAGTACCGATTTGTTGTGCGGGCCCTTTGAATTTCCCAGATCTACCACCCTAGACACATTGCTGAGGATACTCCCAACACGATGTCAAATGTTCCTTCCCACATACCGGGCAGACCGGGATAGGTATACCCAAACTAGGGCATCTATTCTTCTTGTTCCCCCTCTTTACACAACCGTAACATATCTCAAAAGTCATCCAACATCTTCCCAAGTGACGCTTCTTGCAAACTGAAAAATCTTGCTCATTAGCACCGACAACCCTCTTTTGTTTCTTTGATGCTCTCACCACACAATCCGGCGGTGCGGTGTCATTGGTAGGAACAAGGAAATTTCCCTTAGCAAAAAGTTCTTCCAATCCCTCCATAGCTTGACACATTCTCCCAACGAACTCTTGTGCAATTTCCCCAAGATTCGACTACGGGGTTATTCCTTCATCGCTGCTTCGAACTCGTGGGTTACTCATTTGGAAAATGAGACATAACGAGGAAATTATCTCCCTATATTGAGCTCTATGAACGATATAGAATATCAAAGAAGGGTATTATTCCTAAATGTCCAAGTAGCCTCCAACATATAGATGTGGTCAACAACACCGATAAGAAGGACTCTCCTAGACACGGCTCCGAGACATCCTAAGACACTTTAAAACCTTAGCTCTAATACCAAGTTTATCACGCCCCAAAAATCGAGGTGCACGCCCGGCGTTCAATCGAGTAAACCCGACTGAGCAAGCCTGTTAGATTTCATTCAACCCAAACTAATTCACGAGCAAGGGGGGTATGGATTCCATAACTTAATTTCTGAAAGTATTTCATTACGAGTTCCATTTCATTTCCATCAACAACTTCATTCATATTAACAAAATATTACAAGTTTATGGATTTAATGAAAAACATAATTGTTTTCTAAATACCAACGTTTCTAGCTCTATTCCCAACATCAGGAACCACCCATAAACTGTCTACGGAGCCTCTAACTACAACGGAAAGGTAATAAGGAAATGCCGGAAACAAGGCTCCGGCTATACCTCAAAACATGATAAGAAAGTGAACAGTAGATACATGAGGAACAAAAGGTGCAAGACCCCGAAATGAAGTGGGACTCACTAAGTCAGCAGGGAAGTGTATATTGCTATCACCGATCACTACCGCCTACTGTGGAACCACCTGCATCTATTAAAGATGCAGTGCCCCTGGAAAAAGGGACGTTAGTACTATCGAATAGTACTAGTATATATAGCTAAAAGTCCTATTTCAAAATAGAATGTCCAGACACTCAATGAGAACACATAGAGAACAGCAAGTCGCAACAAACAATATCCAAATAACCAATTGAAACATAACGGTTTCCAAAGTACAAAAATAGTATTCATATATATATATATAGCTAAAACTCCTGTTTCAAAATAGAATGTTCATACATGCAATGATCACACATAGAAAACAACAAGTCACAACCAACAATATCCAAATAACCAATTAAAACATAACGGTTTCCAAATTACAAAAATAGTATTCAAATATATATATATATATATATATATATATATATATATAT
>ML392696.1:2007-55255 GCA_005239525.1 Nicotiana knightiana | reverse complement strand
TCAATCTAGTAGAATAGTTAATTTCTAAGTCCCCGGCATTGGCGCCAAAAACTTGTTGGTCCCAAACGCACACGCAAGTATACGTGGTCGACAAGTAATATAGGATTTTAAGTTCAGATATCGTATCCACAGGGACTTGTGATCAACTATCAAGAGAATACTAAAGTATGAATATTTAACTAAAATTAATCCAGAATAACAAATTAAGAGATTAAAGAAAACAACGACAAGCTTAAACACGAATTCAATGTGAGTGAATATTCTAGAGCTATGGGTTCGCTAACAATACCGTTAATTTTTCCACCTGAATTGTCTAATTAGTTTATCTAGTTTATTGATTGACGAGGTTAATATTGCTCATAGCCTTCTCCCGAAGTACAACTCGCCATTCAAGCTAACCTAACGCCTATATTCCTATGGAATCAGGATTAACAAGAACACATTAATAATTCCTGTATAATAACCAAGCAAGGCGATTAGGTATATTCCTATCCTAACCGCAAATCCGCTCCCCTGAAGGGTTAAGATCTTGCTCTACCCAATCTTATATGCAATCTAGAATTCCCTCTCCCGAGTTCAATCCTAGATTCGTAGGTAGTATTCAATTGGTGATCAAGAAATCAAATAATTAAGCGCAAGATTGAATAAATAAACCAATATGATAAAATAATAAGAACAATTCAAACTTCAAACTACAACGTTCATGTAGCACCCAAAACTCTAGAACTAATAAACTATGAAAGTAAAGGAAGAGAAGAGAAGAGAAGAAAAACTAGGTAGAAGCCTCCTTCAAGCGTGGTGTGTCTTCCTCCACGTGAATTCCCCTTCAAAATATGTTAGATCCCTTCAAGAATAAGCTTAGACTTGTTTTTATACGTGTTGGGTAGGTTTAAGGCCGAAATAACCGTGTCCCGGGGAAAATAGGACAAAATTCTCGTCACCGGCACCTTGGCTAGCGTCGGGCGTCCACCAGGGCGCTGCCCCAATTGCCATTCTGCCTCCAGCGCCACAGGTGGCGCCCAACCCAGCCTGTGGCACCCAAAATTACCAATTTGCCCGGTTTTTGCATTTCGTCCGTTTTGGCTCTAATTTCACGCGTTTCGCCCCGATCGATCCCGAATCATTCCTAAGTATAAAAACACTTCAAATTAATATAAATAATCACATTTAACATCTAAAACTCACGAAACAAAAGTAAAACACGAGTCGATATATATAGAAATATATTCATTTTAAGCTAAACATCAGTGCGTCACCCAATTATAATCACGTAACACGTAGCTCGGGGTCTCAAACCCTCAGATCCAAGATTGGAAGCGTTACTTACCTAAATCAAGCCAAAGCTCTACTCCACAATGCCCTTGCCGCTCGACTCGGCCACAAATCACCCCGAATCTAACCAAAATCAGTATTATATTATTAATAAATTCTAAAGGAACGAAGATCACATCAAAATTATCAAATTACATCACAAATCCCAAATTCAGCAAAACTCGACCCCCGGGCCCACAACTCGAAACTCGACAAAGATCACACAACTATAATCTTTATACTCTCACGAGTCCATACATACCATATACATCAAAATCCGACGACAATTGACCCCTCGAATCCTTAAATCAAAGTCGCAAGTTTCCAAACCCTAACCCTTCAAATTACACCATTAAATCCCACAAATTTCATGATTAATTAGTCAAATACCAACATAGAATCGAGTATTAGGTTCAAAAATGTTACCTCAATGTGTTCCCCTTGAGTCCTCTTCAAAATCCCTCAAAAAGATCCAAACCCATCTTTAAAATGGTGAAATATAAGAAAATTCATAAAGTGCAACTTATATAGGTTCTGCCAGGGATTCCGCACCTGCGGACACTTAACTCGCACCTGCGGACTCAAACCTGCGGTTCCAGGTGCGCATCTGTGGAACTCACTTAAGCCCACTTCGTATCTGCGGTTGCCCTTCGCACCTGCGGGCTCGCAGGTGCGAGCCTCTCTTCCGCACCTGCCCTCAATTACCCAGGCCCCATCTTCCGCATTTGCGATCCACAACTGCACCTGCGGCTCCCCATCCGTAGGTGAGGCCACACCAGAAGAATTACACCAACCCATTTTCAGCATTTAAAACTTACCAAATCCAATCTGTTAACCATCTGAAACACGCCCGAGGCCCTCAGGGCCTCAACCAAATATTCCAACACGTCACATAACATCACCCGAACTTAGTCGAACCCTCGGAACACCCAAAACAACACCAAAACACCGAATTTACTTGTAATTCAAGCCTAAGGATTTCTAAACTTTCGAAATTCGCCAACGATGCCGAAACTAACCAAACCACGTCCGGATGACCTAAAATTTTGCATACACATCCCAAATGACACTACGAACCTTCTCCAACTTCTGGAATTCCATTCCGACCCCGATAGCTAATTTTTCATTGCCGGCCGGGAATCACCAAAAATCCTATTTCTCCCATTCAATCCTAATTCTACCACGGACCTCCAAATAACATTCTGAATACACTCCTAAGTCCTAAATCACCTAACGAAGCCATCTGAACCATAAAATCCACATTCCGAGATTATATACCTATAAGTCAACTTACGGTTTACTTTTCCAACTATTGAACTAAGTTAAGAGACTAAATGTCTCATTTCGCTCCACAATCACTCTGAACCCAGGCCAACCAACCTAACACGACATGATAGAGCTGAACAACACATAACAAGACAGAAATAGGGAAAACGGGGCTAAACTCTCTGAACGACCGGCCGGGTCATTACATAAACATAGTAACTAAACACTTTAAGTGAAATCATGAGAAGTTTTGACAGAGAAGAATTGACTAAGACCAATCTACGAGTTCAAACAACTTTCAGTTGTACTCATGTTTACCTATTGAGGACTGAAATCATGATATTTTCTAAAATTCCAAGTGCGTTTCACCGAATGAAGAGAGATGCCCATATATCACATATTTATATATATAGGATAAAAAAAAGGAATGGATAAAAAATACGCTCATTCTCAATAAAGAAGTACCTCAAGCTACTGTAAATAACCATAAGCTTGACTATAATGTGGTTCTCCACTAATATAGGAGTCTCTGCGTTAAGATCATGTAGGACATTTTGCATTGTTGTAAAGTAGTCTTAGGGATGGGTAGGATATATATAGATAATATTGATTCAAATTCCTTATAGGCACTATACACCTTTTTTATCTCTCAAGTACAAATGCCTTTCATCTCATTTAAACAATAAACCTCTGTTTTGTTTCATCCCTTTCAATTTATTTTTATTTTTATGGAGTTTCCAACTTTTCTTTGTTGCAATTCTCTCTCTCTCTCTCTCTCTCTCTCTCTCTCTCATTTTTTGAAATTCGAAAGCAACTTTTTTTTCCAGTTCTCATGACAACATCTCAAAAGATCGACAATCCTCAAATAATTATTCTTTCACAAATTATTTTTACAATTACACCTCACCCCTATATTTTACATTCAGAACAACTCTTGAAGTGCCCAAAAGGGAATTAGGTGAACAAAGAACAAGTCATAACAACAAACAGGCTTAGGGTTAAAGCTTGGCGACCAACAAAATAAGAGATAATTTATTTAGGCTCAACTGTGCTAATTAGGGATAAAAAATATTAAGGTATGTCAATTTAAGTTATGGCTCAACAAGGAAGGCCTACATTCATTTTTTAACTCAAAGATCTACCTAAAATTTTGCCTCAATCCACATTCAAGGCAAGTTTTAGATTTCCAGATAAGCAGGAGAACTAGACAATATAAGCGAACCGCACAATACACTTGGGCCAACGAAAATTACGATTTCAATCATCAATAAGAAAGTATGAGCTTAGAAAAGTGATCATAAAATCCGTGAATGGTACTTAATCAAATTCGTCTTTTCTAAGTGTCATGCTTTCAAGTCAAATCAAGTTTAGTCAACTTATTTAGCAAAACAAGTTAAAACAACTAAAAGTCCAAAAAAAATGTTCAGCTCAAAATGTTACGACCATGGAAAAGAACTGAACAAGAAATCCATGGAAGTACATGAAATAAGTTTCCTTAAGAATAAGGCAAATCAAAAAAATTTCAATTTTTTTTAATTTTATAATTTTACTAAAAACATATTTTTCAGTTGTAAAATATACATTTTTTTTTAATATTTAACAGAAAATAAAACTTAAAAGGAACACATATATAAATAACATATTTCTCTACCCCCCAAGCTTAAATAATGTCATGTCCTCATGACAAATAAATTAAAAGTAAAAGGAGATAGAGCTTCCCTGATTTTTTTCGATTCTGGCCTCATTTCCTTTTTCTTGGCTTCTCAAGGTTTCTCTCATATAACAAAGATAAGATTATGGCAAAAAAATTATTCTTTTTCATGATAGGAGAAAACTTTCATTGTCGAAATCATGAGAGTACTTCTTTATCATGGAAAAATATATTAATACATACCACATACACACACATATATATATATATATATATATATAATATAATACAAACATGCAATTATTATTTTTTTTAAACTTTTTTTTATAAGAAAAAACTAGTTTTATTATATATATTTAACAAAAAAGAAATATTATATGTTACTACTAATAATTACTTAAAAGATTAAAAAGAGGAGAAGAAAATAGTTCTGAGTTTAACATCACCGGCTCGACTTATTTTAAAAATTAGGCAAAAAGGATTGTTGAAGCTTGTTTGTCGAAGAATCTACTGATATAAGGCTTCAAACGATGATCATTTACTTTAAATTTATATCCCCCACCTGTACGTTGTCTTTCAATGGTACCATAGGGGGTCAATGTCACTACCTGATTTACCCTCCGAAAGGCATCGCGACGGCACCTAGTCTCTACGACTAGGTAAGCCTAATTGCGGAAACACTTATTAAATAGAAGCAACAAAATAAAGACGAAATAAGTGAGTCTACAATGGAACATCACCACTTGGCGCATACAAAATACAACTTTCCCAAAACCCGGAATGTCACTTTAGTCACAAGCTCTGTCTCAAAATATCTCTATACAACGTAAGGAAATTTACATGAAAATCTATCTAAGTCTGGAGTGGAAGGTAACTCGAAGGACTCTGCGGACGTGGCAGAATTACATTCCGGTCTCCTATAAGCTGCTGCTCGGACCCCTAGCCACGAAGCTGAGCGTTGGTACCTGAATTTGCACACGAAAAACATGTGCAGGAAGGGCATGATTACACCACAAATTGGTACCCATTAAGTTCCAAGCCTAACCCTAGTCGAGTAGTGACGAGGTCAGGTTAAGTCTCTCCTGGATTTTTTTAGTAAAACAGTATAAAAATGTGAACAGAGAGATATAATAAGCTAAGACAAATTAGTAGGAACAATGAGCTAAAAGAAAATAATAACAGGGAGCCCTCGACTCAGCACATCATATATCACAGTACAAGTATGCAATTCAGTACAGGGGGAAAGTTCCCGAAATCTTGTCCGTAGTCCCAATTTAAATATGCAATGCAGTACATGGGGAAAGCTCCCAGAATCTCGCTCGTAGTCCCAATTTAAATATGCTATGTCGTACAGGGGGAAAGCTCCCGGAATCTCGTCCGTAGTCCCAATTTAAATATGCAATGCAGTACATGGGGAAAGCTCCCAGAATCTCGCTCGTAGTCCCAATTTAAATATGCTATGTCGTACAGGGGGAAAGCTCCCGGAATCTCGTCCGTAGTCCCAATTTAAATATGCAATGTAGTACAAATACCGAATATAATTTTTATTTCAAACAATTCAGGAAAAACAATCACAGGAAAAAATATGGATGAAACTACCTAAAACATGGTACACATAGTAATAACTAGGAAAAAATCAAGTAAAACAGGTAGGCATGCTATTTCCTAATCTAAACTACATAGTCGATACATGAATTAGTGAAATATGAGTGAAATGATTTAAGTCATGGAGGGAAAAATGGAGTTTTAGCAACAATGGCCCGTATACGTACTCGTCACCTCACGCACACGGTGCCCAAACAACATCGAACATTATTAAAATAGCCTAGGGAAAGTCCCCAACACAGAGTTAGGCAAGCCACTTACCTCGACTGCTCTACTCAACTCAAAACCACGCTCTTGCCACGAGTATCCGACTCCGAATGGCCCAAATCTATTCAATTCGATTGCTTAATGTAAATATCACTTTAAGGAATCAAAATAGCTAATAAGTTCGAAACTAATACGCGAAATTAGGAAAATCGCTAGAAAAGTCCCACGGGCCCACGTCTCGGAATCGAGTGAAAGTTACAAATTTAGAACACGCATTCACTCACGAACTCACTCGAACAAGAATCATCGAAAACCGATGACAAAATACTATTAAATTCTCAGATTTCCTAATTGGGGAAACTTCTTCCCATTTGCATGATTTTTCACCTAAATCCCTTGATTGCATGGAAGAAATTGCTATAATTTAATGTTATAAAAAGGGAATAGTGTTAGGAATTGTTACCTATGAAGCTTTTCCTCAAAACTCACTCCAAATCGCCTACACCCGAGCTCCAAATGATTTTAGAAGTTATGAAATTCAAGCCCGTGAATTTGATATAAACTGCCCAACAATTTCTACACCTGCGCCCCTTGGACCGCACCTGCGGAAATTCAATCGTAGGTGCGAAAACCCACTAAAAGGCCTGGGGCTGCACCAGCGGTCAATTGGCCGCATCTGCAGCTCTGCACCTGCGGAACCTCAACCGCACCTGCGAGACTGGTTGACTTGACCAAGTCCGCACCTGTGAGCCCCTCTTCCGCACCTGCGAAAAATCCATCGCAGGTGCGAGACACCATAACCAGAAATGGTTAAGCTGTTTTTCCAAGTTCCAAAATCACCCGTTAAGCATCTGAAACATCCCTGAGGCCCCTGAGACCTCAACCAAACTTACCAAATAGTCCTAATACCTTATCCAACCTTATTCGAGCCTCCAAAATACATCACATAACACCAAAATCACCAATTATACATGGATTCAAGCTTAAGAACTTATGAAATTTCCAAACTCTACAACCGATGGAGAAACACCCCAAACTAATCCGAATGACCTCAAATTTTACACACAGGTCACAAATGATACAACGGACCTACAGTTACTCTCGGAATTCCATTCCGAGCCCGATATCAAAATTCCACCTATCGACCGAAATCGCCGAAATTCTAACTTTTGCCAATTCAAGCCTAAATCTACTACAGACCTTGAAAGCACAATCCGGACACGCTCCTAACTCCGAAATCACCCAACGGAGCTAACGGAGTTGACGGAATCCCATTCCGGACCCGTCTTCCCACAGATCCAACTACGGTCCGATTTCTAAAGCTTAAACTCACATGTAAGGACTATGTGTCCAAAAACTCTCCGAATTTCACCACTCAATGTTCCAACAAGTCCTAAAAGCAGAAATAGGCATGTGGAAAGCAGTTATTAGGGGATCGGGGCACTAACTCTCAAAACGACCTACCGGGTCGTTACATTCTCCCCATCTTAAGAAAATCGTTCGTCCTCGAACGAGTATAGAGACATACCTGAAGGTGTGAAAAGATGAGGGTACTGACTGTGCATATCCTGCTCGGTCTCCCAAGTTGACTCCTCGATCGGTTGACCCCTCCACCGAACCTTTATCGACGCAATATCCTTTGACCTGAGCTTTCTGACCTGTCTATCCAATATAGCTACTGGCTCCTCAACATATGAGAAATCCTTGTCCAACTGTACTGAACTGAAATCCAAAGCATGATTCGGGTTACCGTGATACTTCCGGAGCATGAAGACGTGGAATACCGGATGAACTCCTGCTAGGTTGGGAGGCATGGCTAGCTCATAAGCAACATCCCAAACACGTCGCAACACCTCAAAAGGGCCAATAAATCTCGGACTCAGCTTACCCTTCTTCCCGAACCTCATGACGCCCTTCATAGGCAATACTCGAAGCAAAACCGGATCACCAGCCATAAATGCCAAATGATAAACCTTTCAGTCCGCATAACTCTTCTGCCTGGACTGAGCTACGCAAAGTCTTTCCTGAATCACCTTCACCTTGTCCAGGGAGTCCTGGACCAAATCTGTACCCAACAATCGGGCCTCGCCCGACTCAAACCATCCCATTGGGGACCGGCACCGTCTACCATACAAAGCCTCATATGGCGCCATCTGAATGTTGAACTGGTAGCTGTTATTATAAGCAAACTCTATAAGTGGCAAGTATCTGTCCCATGACCCTCCAAACTCCATCACACAGGCACGGAGAATATCCTCAAGAATCTGAATCGAGCACTTGGACTGCCTGTTCGTCTGAGGGTGAAAGGTTGTACTCAACTCTACCCTGGTGCCTAGCTCCTGCTAAACGGATCTCCAGAACCGTGAAGTGAACTGTGTGCCTCTGTCTGAAATGATAGATACTGGAATACCATGGAGGCGAATGATCTCCCTGATATTAATCTCCGCCAACCTCTCGGAGGAGTATGTAGTCAACACAGGAATGAAATGTGCTTACTTAGTCATCCAATCCACAATCACCCGAATAGCATCAAACTTATTCAAAGTTCGAGGAAGTCCAACCACGAAGTCCATGGTGATCCGCTCCCACTTCCACTCTGGAAGCTCAATCTGCTGAAGCAACCCTCCCGGTCTCTAATGCTCATATTTCACTTGCTGACAGTTGAGACACTTGGCCACAAACTCCACTATGTCCTTCTTCATCCTTTTCCACAAGTAGTGATGTCTCACATCCTGGTACATCTTCGCGGTACCCAGATGAATGGAATACCGCGAGCTATGGGCCTCTTCAAGAATCAACTCCCGAAACCCATCCACATTGGGCACACAGATCCGACCCTGCATCCTCGTCACACTGTCATCTCCTATAGTCACATCCCTGGCATCACCTTGACGAACCCTGTCCTAAAGAACCAGAAGATGGGGATCACCATACTGGCGCTCTCGAATGCAGTCATAAAGAGAAGACCGAGCCACCACACAAGCTAAAACCCGACAAGGCTCTGAAAGATTCAGCCTCACGAACTGACTGGCTAAGGACTGAATATCTAAGGCTAAGGGCATCTCAACTGCCGGAAGATATGCCAAACTCCCAAAACACTCCGCTCGGCGACTCAAGGCGTCGGCTACCACATTGGCCTTCCCCGGGTGGTATAATATAGTGATGTCATAGTCCTTTAGCAACTCCAGCCATCTCCGCTGGCGCAAATTAAGGTCCTTCTGCTTGAATATGTGCTGCAAACTTCGGTGATCAGTGAAAATCTCACAGGGAACACCGTATAGATAATGACGCCATATCTTCAGGGCGTGAACAATCGCTGCCAACTCGAGATCATGAACTAGATAGTTTTTCTCATGCACCTTCAACTGTCTGGACGCGTAGGTAATCACCCTACCATCCTGCATCAACACCGCCCCGAGTCCAATCCTCAAAGAATCACAATAGACGGTATAGGACCCTGAACCCGAAGGCAATACCAACACTGGAGCTAAAGTCAGAGATGTCTTGAGCTTCTGAAAGCTCTCCTCACACTCCTCAGTCCACCTGAACGGAGCACCCTTTTGATTCAACCTGGTCATCGGTGCTGCAATGGATGAAAATCCCTCCACAAAACGGCAATAGTACCCAGCCAAACCAAGGAAACTGCAAATCTCCGTAGCTGATGACGGTCTAGGCCAACTCTGCACCGCCTCCACCTTCTTCGGATCTACCTTGATCCCATCCCAAGACACTATGTGACCCAAGAATGCCACTGAGTCAATCTAGAACTCACATTTAGAGAATTTAGCATACAATCTCTTCTCCCTCAAAGTCTGAAGCATAGTCCTCAAATGCTGCTCATGATCTTTTTGTGATCGGGAATACACCAAGATGTCGTCAATAAACACAATGGCGAAGGAATCAAGATAAGGCCGGAACACACTGTGCATCAAATTCATAAAAGCTGATGGGGCATTGGTCAGCCCAAATGACATAACAAGAAACTCATAGTGGCCATATCTGGTCCTGAAGGCAGTCTTCGGGATATCCGATTTCCGAATCTTCAACTGATGATAGCCAGAACGCAAGTAAATCTTGGAGAATACCCTGGAACCATGTAGCTGGTCGAATAAATCATCAATGCGAGGAAAAGGATACATGTTCTTCACGGTGACCTTGTTCAACTGTCGATAATCAATACACATACGCATAGAACCATCCTTTCTCTTCACAAATAATACTGGAGCACCCCAAGGTGATACACTGGTTCTGATGAAACCCTTATCAAGCAACTCCTGTAACTTCTCCTTCAACTCCTTCAACTCAGGAGGAGCCATACGGTAAGGAGGGATAAAAATGGGCTGAGTTCCTGGCAGCAAATCAATGCCGAAATCAATATCTCTGTCGGGCAGCATACCCGGAAGATCAGCTGGAATACATCAAGAAAGTCCCTCACTACTGGAATTGACTCAACTAGAGGAGTATCAACACTGAAATCTCTCACATAGGCCAAGTACGCATCACACCCCTTCTCAACCATCCGCTGAGCCTTAAGAAATGAAATGACCCTACGGGGAGTATACTCTAAGGTAACTCTCCACTCTAATCTTGGCAAGCCTGGCATAGCCAGTGTCACAGTCTTAGCGTGACAATCAAGAATAGCATAATGGGGAGACAACCAGTCCATGCCCAAGATAACATCGAAATCTACCATGCTGAGTAATAATAAATTAGCCCTGGTCTCAAAACCACTAAGAGAAATCAAACACGATCGATATACGCGGTCCACAACTAGAGAGTCTCCCACAGGAGTAGATACATAGACAAGGGAACTCAAAGAATCCCGAGATATCCCCAAATGTGGAGCAAAATAAGAGGACACATATGAATACGTAGAGCTTGGATCAAATAATATTGATGCATCCCTATGGCATACAGGGATAATACCTGTGATGACTGAGTCTGCAGAAACAACCTCGGAACGGGCTAGAAGGTCATAGTATATGTCCTGGCCACCCCCTCTAGGGTGACCTCTACCTCCCCGACCCCACCTCGAGCTGGCTGAGGAGGTGGAGTGGCAGCTGGGGCTAGAAGAATAGTCGGAGGACCCGGTGGAGCATGTGGAGGCTGATAAGACTGTGGAGGCGCACCCCTCCTGGCCCTGGGGCAATCTCTAATCAAGTGACGAGTGACACCACACTCAAAACAACCCCTCGGAGGATGCTACAGCTGAGACTGAATAGGAGCTGGCCTATTGGGCTGGTCGAAAATATCACCTCGAACTGGAGGCATGCTGGATACTGGCGGTGCATAATAGAACTCCTGAGGTCTAGGAGGAGCTGGAATACCATTGGCTGTTGGAAGGGCTGAATGAATAGGTCAACCCACAAAGCCCCTACCGCGATGTGCTACTGGTGCACGAGCTCCTGCAAAATGGCCAGTCTCTCGAGACCTCTTGCCTCCCTCTCCTCTCTGTCCCGGGCAAACATTCCCTCTACTCTCCTGGCGATACTCACTGCCTACTAGAGTGATATCCATCTCCAACTCTCTGACCATACTGGTCCGAATACTAGGATGGAGTCCCTCAATGAAGCGGCGAACCCGCTCTCTGACTGTGGCAACCAAGGCTGGTGCATGCCGAGCTAACTCACTAAAATGGACTGCATACTCCGACACAATCATAGTAACCTCGCAACTGCTCGAACTCCACGCGCCAAGTATCCCTGAGGCTCTGAGGAACATACTATCGCAAAAACATCTCTGAAAACTGAGTCCAAGTGAGTGAGGCTGCCTCGTCTGGACTACTTAGCTCATAGGCTTTCCACCACTGATATGTCGCTCCCCTCAGCTAGAAAGTGGTGAAAGAAACCCCACTGGTCTCCACAATGCCCATAGTGAGGAGAATACGATGACACTCCTCAAGAAATCCCAGAGCGTCATCTGAAGCTAGTCTGCGGAAAGTAGGTGGGTGGTACTTTTTGTACATCTCGAGTCTGATCTGCTCGACCTCAGAAGTCATTGCCCTAGCATCATGTTGCACTGGAGCCGCTGGGGGCATAGGAATATACTCCGAGGCCTGATCAACCTGGCCCCTCTGTCAGGAGTGCAGGCTGCGGGAGTCTATGTGCCTCCCCCGGCCTGAGATGTAGCGGGAGCTATCGGAAATAGTCCATCCTGTGCTAGAGTACTGAACATGCTCATGAACTGAGCGAAAGTCTCCTGCAAGGCTGGAGCAGAAATAGGGACCTCCTGTGTCGGCTCTCCAGCTGGGGCTGCCATTGGCTCCTCTGTCGCTGCTCTCGCCGGTGCTCGGGCTACACCACGCGGTTGTTCTCTACCCCGTCCCCGGCCTCTGGCGGCTCTGGCAGGGGGCTCGGGTGCCTGGTCGTCGGTCCTCTCAGTACGGGTCCTCACCATCTGTGAGAAAGAATAAAATAGAATTTTAGAATTTTTTGTGTCAATAACTCGCACGAAAAGGAAATCAAAGAAATATGATTGTTCTTAACAGTTACATAGCCTCCCGAAGATAGATACGGACGTCTCCGCACCGATCTGCAAGACTCTAATAAACCGGCTTGTCACATGTGACTCCTATGAACCTAGACGCTCTGATACCAACTTGTCACGACCCGATTTACCCTCCGAAAGGCATCGCGACGGCACCTAGTTTCTACGACTAGGTAAGCCTAATTGCGGAAACACATATTAAATAGAAGCAATATAATAAAGACAAAATAAGTGAGTCTATAATGGAACATCGCCACTCGGCGCATACAAAATACAACTTTCCCAAAACCCGGAATGTCACTTTAACCACAAGCTCTGTCTCAAAATAGCTCTATATAACGTAAGGAAATTTACATGAAAATCTATCTAAGTCTAGGTGGAAGGTGACTCGAAGGACTCTGCGGACGCGGCAGAATTACCTTCCGGTCTCCTATAAGTTGCTGATCAGACCCCTAGCCACGAAACTGAGCGCTGGTACCTGGATTTGCACATGAAAAATATGTGCAGGAAGGGCATGAATACACCACAAATTGGTACCCAGTAAGTGCCAAGCCTAACCCTAGTCGAGTAGTGACGAGGTCAGGTTAAGGATCTACTGGATTTTTATAGTAAAACAGTATAAAAATGTGAACAGAGAGATATAATAAGTTAAGGCAAATCAGTAGGAACAATGAGCTAAAATAAAATAATAACAGGGAGCCCTCGGCTCAGCACATCATATATCACAGTAACAAGAATGCAATGCAGTATAGGAGGAAAGCTCCCAGAATCTCGTCCGTAGTCCCAATTTAAATATGCTATGCAGTACAGGGGGAAAGCTCCCGGAATCTCGTCCGTAGTCCCAATTTAAATATGAAATGCAATACAAATACCGAATACAATTTTTATTTAAAACAGTTCAGGAAAAAAATCACGAGCAAAAATATGGATGAAACTACCTAAAACATGGTACACATACTAACAACTAGGAAAACTCAAGTAAAACAGGTAGGCATGCTATTTCCTAATCTAAACTACATAGTCGATACATGAATCAGTGAAATAGGAGTGAAATGATTTAAGTCATGGAGGGAAAAACAGAGTTTTAGCAACGATGAACCGTGTACGTACTCATCGCCTCACGCACACTGCGCCCAAACAACATAGAACAATATTAAAATAGCCTAGAGGAAGTCCCCAACACAGAGCTAGTCAAGCCACTTACCTCGACTGCGCTACTCAACTCAAAACCACGCTCTTGCCACGAGTATCTGACTCCAAATGACCCAAATCTATTCAATTCGATTGCATAATGTAAATATCACGTTAAGGAATCAAAATAGCTAATAGGTTCGAAGCTAATACGCGAAATTAGGAAAATCGCCCAAAAAGTCCCCCCGGCCCACATCTCAGAATCGAGTGAAAGTTACAAATTTAGAACACCCAATCACTCACGAACTCACTCGAATAAGAATCATCGAAAACCGATGAAAAAATCATGTTAAATTCTCGAATTTCCTAATTGGGGAAACTTCTTCCCATTTTCATGATTTTTCACCTAAATCCCTTGATTGCATGGAAGAAATTGCTATAATTTAATGATATACAAAGGGAATCGGGTTAGGAATTGTTACCTATGAAGCTTTTCCTCAAAACTCACTCCAAATCGCCTACACCCGAGCTCCAAATGATTTTTAAAAGTTATGAAATTCAAGCCCTTGAATTTGATATAAAGTGCCCAGCGATTTCCGCATTTGCGCCCCTTGGACCGCACCTGCGGAAATTCGCAGGTGCAAAAACCCACTAAAAGGCCTGGGGCCGCACCTGTGGTCAATTGGCCGTATCTGCGGCTCCGCACCTGTGAGACTGGTTGACTTGACCAAGTCAGCACCTGCGAGCCCTTCTTCCGCACCTGCGTGTCCGCACCTGCAAAAAATCCATTGGGTGCGAGACACCAGAACTTGAAGTGGTTCAGCTATTTTTCCAAGTTCCAAAATCACTCGTTGAGCATCCGAAACATCCCTGAGTCCCCCGGGACCTCAACCAAACTTACCAACCAGTCCTAATACCTTATCCAAACTTAGTCGAGCCTCCAAAACACATCACATAACACCAAAATCACCAATTATACATGGATTCAAGCCTAAGAACTTATGAAATTTCCAAACTCTACAACCGATGCCGAAACACCTCAAACTAGTCCTAATGACCTCAAATTTTACACACAGGTCACAAATGATACAACGGACCTACAGTCACTCTCGGAATTCCATTCCGAGCTCGATATCAAAATTCCACCTATCGGCTGAAATCGTCGAAATTCTAACTTTCTCCAATTCAAGCCTAAATCTACTAAAGACCTCGAAAGCACATTATGGACATGCTCCTAACTCTGAAATTACCCAACGGAGCTAACGGAGTCGACGGAATCCCATTCTGGACCCGTCTTCCCACAGATCAGACTACGGTCCAATTTCTAAAGCTTAAACTCACATGTAAGGACTATGTGTCCAAAAACTCTCCGAATTTCACCATTCAATGTTCCAACAAGTCCCAAAAGTGGAAATAGACATGGGGAAAGTAGTTATTAGGGGATCGGGGCGCTAAATCTCAAAACGACCGACCGGGTTGTTACAGTCACTCATGTTACTGTATATGGTCATGTCCAGCGTGACTTAAACTTTCCTGGGAATAATCTCAATCGTCTATTGTACAACAGAACTTGATCTCCAACTTTAAAATCTTTATGGAGGATGAGCTTATGATGCCATTTTTTTGTTCTTTTCTTGTATAATTTAGCATTTTCCTATGTTGTAAGTCTAAACTCTTCCAACTCATCAAGCTGCGGTAGATGATTTTTACCTGCATCTGGAAAGTTTAGATTCAACAATTTTATAGCCCAATATGCTTTATGTTCTAATTCCACAGGTAAATGACAAGCTTTCCCAAAAACTAGTCTATAAGAAGATATGCCTATGGGAGTTTTATAAGCAGTTCTGTATGCCCATAAAGCATCATCCAATTTTAAAGACAAATCTTTTCGAGAAGAACCAACAGTTTTTTCTAAAATTATTTTAATTCTTTGTTGGATACTTCAACTTGCCCGCTTGTTTGAGCATGATATGTAGTTCCTGATTTATGAGTTACTCTATATCTTGACAATAAACTAGCGAATTGTCTATTTGAAAAATGAGTTCCCTGATCACTTATTATAACTCGTGGAGTTCCAAATCTAGAAAAAATATTTTTCTTGAGAAAAGCACAAACAATATGAGCATCATTTTTTCTAGTAGCAATTGCTTCTACCCATTTTAAAACATAGTCAACACCTACCAAAATATATTTGTAGCCTTTTTAAGGAGGAAACTGACCCATAAAATCAATTCCCCAAACATCAAAGATTTCACACACGAAAATAGAGTTAAGAGGCATTTCGTCCCTTTTTGAAATGTTACCGGTTCTCTGGCATTTATCGCAAGTGGCGACATAATTCCTTGCATCTTTGATGTAACAACCCGACCGATCATCTTGAGCCCTAGCGCGTCGTTCGGCGGTATGAGACCTTGGACAGCTTCACTTCACGTATTATGACTTGTACACGTGGTCGGAATTGAATTTCAGGAAGATCGGAGTTGATTTGGAAAGAGAACTCTAATTTCGGAAGCCTTAAGTTGGAGGAATTGACTAGAGTATAATTTTTGAGTAACCGACCTTGCAATCGGGATTTGAAGGTTCCAATAGGTTCAATGGTGATTCTGGACTTGGGCGTATGTCCGAAAGTGGATTTGGAGGTCCGTAGGCCATTTTGGGGTCATTTGGCAGAAGTTAGAAGCTTGAAGGTTTTAAGAAGTTTGATTGGGAGTGGACTTTTTGATATCAGGGTTGGTCTCCAATTTCGGAAGTTGGAGTAGGTTTGTAATGTCATATGTGACTTGTGTGCAAAATTGAGGTCAATCATACGTGATTTGATAGGTTTCGGCATCGAATGTAGAAGTTTGAAGTTCTAAAGTTCATAAAGCTCGAATTGGGGTATGATTCATGATTTCGGCATTGTTTGATGTGATTTGAGGCCTCGAGCAAGTCCGCGTTATGTTTTAGAACTGGTTGGTATAATTGGACGGGATCCCGGGGGCCTCGGGTGGATTTCGAATTGTTAACGGATCAAGTTGAAGCTTGAAGAATGGCTGAAGTGCACCAGTTCTGGTGTAATCGCACCTGTGCAAGTTTGACCGCTGGTGCGTGACAGCAGAAGCGAGGAAATGGTCGCAGGTGCGGTCTGGACGAAGCTGGGCAGTGATCGCAGGTGCGAAGCGTTGTCCGCACCTGTGAGGTCGCATATGCGGAGGTATGTCACAGGTGCGAGAATGAGAGAGAAGACATGGGGGCGCAGGTGCAGACGTATATCCGCAGATGCAGATGCGCATCCACGCATGGGTGACCGTAGATGCAGAAATGGGCTGGAAGCCCTAGGTCGCAGAAGCAATGAGAGATCCACAGAAGCGGGACCGCAGATGCGGTTAAGTAATTCGCTGAAGCGAAAACTGTACAGAACATAAGGGGATCGAACTTGGTCATTCTTCATTTTCATTTGGGATTTTGGAGCTCGATTCTTGGGAGATTTTGAGGAGTCTTCATCATGTAACACAAGGTAAGTGATTCCCACTCATTATAAGTTACATACATGGTTTGTATAATGATTTAAACATGGAAATTTGTAGAAATTGTGGGGGTTTTGGTAGAAAACCTAGAAATTGGTATTTATGAATTTTGACCACGAAATTGGACATGGTATTTGGAATAAAATATATATTTGAGTTCGTGATGTTGTGGGTAAAGTTTATCTTCGAAAAATTTTCGGAATTCGGGCACGTGGGACTGAGGTGATTTTATCGACTTTTCAAGAAGAGTTAGGAATTATTATAAATTGGATTATAATAAGTATTAGAGTGTTATTTATGGATTTACACGTTTATTTGGCTAGCTTTGGAGAGGTAGGCATCGGTTCAAGTTGCTAGGAAGGTGTTGGAGCCAGTTTTGGGACTTCGGAGCAAGGTAAGTCTCCTTTCTAACCTTGTAAGAGGGAATTAACCACATAGGTGAACTAAATTATTATGTTCTTCTAATTGTGGGGGCTACGTACGCACGAGGTAATGAGAGTCTGTACATAGCTACTAACTATGCCTATGTCCGGGTAGTTTTAGGCTTACATCATGCCTTGTTGAAGTTGTTATTGATTTATGTTTATTGTTTTCCCTGAGAAGTAGTGAGATTGAGTTTTCTTATTAAATTTTTGAAAGAAGTTGAATTTGAGGAAAAATTGGGATGAGTTTTCATTTGAATTTCTTAATTTGGAAAGAATGGAAGAATACTATAATAATTTAAGAAATCCATGTGTAACCGCGTTGCATGTATGATCCGCGAGTGGGTAATTCCTTAAATTTATATTTGACCGTGTCGCATGTATGATTCGCGAGCGGGGTAATAGATGCATCTATGGCTCGTGTCGTTCGACCCTCGGCAGTGCACAATTTACATTTATGTTGGATCAGGCCGAACCCCCTCAGTGGTATTTGTGTGTGATAACAAAACTGGACGTCCAGTTTATAATTGGTATAAATTCATTGTTCGTGTGATTATATGTTTAAAAGAAGGAAGTCATTTAAGCTCTTTAACATGGTGAAGGCTTGTTCAGTTATTTCTTGTTTTGAGTCTTATCGTTGTATATCATGCTTCATTAGAATTTCATATTATCATACTGTTGCCCCTTAGTAAGTGTCAAAGTCGACCCCTCGTAACTATCTCTTCGAGGTTAGGCGGGATACTTACTGGGTACGCGTTGATTTACGTACTCATACTACACTTGCTGCACATTTTGTGCAGGTGCATTTATGATTAGCGACCTTATAATGGCAGAGGCGTGTACGCATGCAGAGACTTAGGTGAGTTGCATCTTATGAGATGATCCGCAGCCAGCAGTCTCTTTCAAAGTTCTTGTATTTTTTTTTCTGCCCAAATTTTGTATTCCGGACAATCACTGTATTTTATTTTACTTCCTAGTAAATGCTCATGCACTTGTGACACCTAGTTTTGGGGAGACTATAGGTTGCACTGCATTGAAATTTTTGTAAAAATGTTATTATTTATTCTGTAAATTCAATCTTTCACTGTTTAATTAAAGGAAAATGAAATTTCTAAAATAATAAAAATGAGAAAAAAGTTAATACTTATTGTTGGCTTGCCCGACGGTGGTGTCCGGCGCCATCACGGCCTTTAATGGATTTTGGGTCGTGACATTTGAATAGAGTAGGCCAGAAAAATCCAACTTCAAGTACTTTAGCTGTTGTCTTTCTTCCTCCGTGGTGTCCTCCTACATCCCCATCATGGCAGTGACTTAAGATGTTGTTCATTTCTCTCTCCGGTACACATCTCCTGATTATGTCATCTGCACAAAATTTAAACAAATAAGTATCTTCCCAGTAATAATGTCTTGCTTCTTTTTTATGTTTTTTCTTTTGTTCATAAGAAAAATCTTTTGGAATCCATCCTCCAGCCAAGTAGTTGACAATCAACAAACCAAGGTGGTCGATTATAACGGTTGTGACTGAAAATATATGTTCGTCAGAAAATTCCTCTTTGATATCTTTTATCTCAGTAGGCAAATTTTCCAAACGAGACAAATGATCAACTACCTGATACTCAGAACCTTTTCGATCTTTTATTTTAAGATCGAATTATTGCAAAAGGGGTATCCACCTTATTAATCTTGGTCTAGTATCTTTCTTTGCTAAGAGGTACTTTAAGTTGCATGATCAGTATAAATTGTAACCTTTGTTCCTATCAAATTGGAAAGAAATTTGTCAAATACAAATACTACTGCAAGTAGCTCCTTCTCAGTTATGGCATAATTCTTTTGAGTTTCATTGAGGGTTCTACTGGCGTAGTAAATAGGCCTGAAAATCTTGTCTTTCTTTTGTCCCAATATCGCTCCAACTGCTATATCACTTGCATCATACATTATTTCAAATGGTTCGCTCCAATCAGGAGAAATAATTTCTTGAGAATCTCAAATGCTTTCCTGCAATTATCTGAAAATTCAAACTTCACATCTTTCATGAGTAGGTTAGTCAGAGTTTTTGAAATTTTAAAAAAATCTTTTATAAACCTTCTATAAAAACCTGCATTCCCTAAGAAACTTCTAATGCCTTTAACAGTGGTAGGAGGGGTTAATCCTGCTATTAGATCAATTTTAGCCTTATCAACTTCTATTCCTTTAGCAGAAATTTTATGTCCTAAAACAATCTCCTTTGTTACCATAAAGTGACATTTTTCTCAATTAAGAACAAAATTTGTCTCTTCATATCTTTTAAGCACCAAAGTTAAAAGATAAAGACAATCTTCAAATGTCTTACCAAAAAGTGTAAAATCATCCATAAAGATTTCAAGAAACTTTTAAGTCATGTATGAGAAGATTGCCGACATGCAATGCTGAAATGTAGCAGGAGCGTTGCATAGCCCAAATGGCATTCTTCGATAAGCATGTGTACCTTAGGGCCATGTGAATGTGGTTTTCTCTTGATCTTATAGAGCAATTGTTATCTGATTATACCAGAATATCTGTCAAGAAAACAGTAGAAATCGTGACCTGCAACTCTTTCAAGCATTTGATCAATAAAAGGCAAAGGAAAATGATCTTTCCTTGTGGCATCATTAAGTCGTCTGTAATCAATACAGACTCTCCATATTGTGACTATTCTAGTAGGTATGAGTTTATTATTTTTATTTTTTATTACTTTCATACTTCCTTTCTTTGGTACTACATGTACAAGACTTACCCAAGGACTGTCAGATATTGGATAAAGGATACCTGTTGCTAGAAGTTTCACCACTTCTTTCTTGACGACTTCTTGCATTGTTGGGTTTAGTCTCATTTGGGGTTGAACTATTGGCTTATAATCATTCTCCATAAGAATCATGTGCATACAAATAGTTGGACTGATTCCTTTGATATCAGCTATAGTCCACCCTAGGGCTCTTTTGTGGTTTCTCAGGACTCTAATCTGTTTGCTTTCATGTTCTATAGTCAAAGAAGATGAAATGATTACTGGAAATAATTCGGGTTCAAGAACCACATATTTTAAGTGAGTAGGGAGTTCTTTGAGTTCAATTTTAATTGAACTCCTTGTGAGACTTTCTCATTTTCTGACTCTTTTCTAGTATTTCAACTTGTTCTCTAATTATGGGGTTATCATCACTTATGGTACCTGACATAGCCAAACATCTCTCCAATGAATCAGTAATTAACTGATTATATTTTTATTCGTCTACAAGGTCATCTAGTAAGTCAATTTGAAAACAAGATGATGATGACTCATCCCTAAGAAATTTCATCATTTTCTGCATGTCAAAAATTAATTCATCAACTCGCAATACTAATTGTCCTTGATGAACATCAATAATTGCCCTTCTTGTTGCGAGAAATGATCTACCTAAAATTAGTGGTACCTCAGTATTTTCTTCCATTTCAAGCACTATAAAATCTACTGGGAATATAAATTTGTCAACTCTGACAAGGATATCTTCAATAATTCCTTTTGGTCTCTTAGTACTTTGATCAGCTAATTGAAGAGACACACCAGTATCTTTCATTTCACCAAGTTCTAATTTTCTGAAAATTAAAAAAGGCATTAGATTTATTGAAGCACGTGCATCACATAACGCCTTTTCAAAGTGAGCACCTCCCACGATACAAGGAATTGTAAACCTTCCTGGATCACCAAGTTTCTGAGGGAGCTTAGTTTGAAGCATATCACTACATTTTTCTGTAAGCTTAACCACTGAAACTTCTTCCAATTTTCTTTTACTTGACAAACTTTCTTTGAGAAATTTAGCATATGAAGGCATTTGCGTCAAAGCATCTGTGAAAGATATGTTAATGTATAGTTGCTTCAAAATATCTAGAAACTTTAAAAATTGTTTGTCAAGCGTTTCTCTTTTCATCTTTTGGGGAAAAGGGAGAGGTACAGAGTGAGGATTTGTTATCAATTCATTTTCTATTACATTTTTCCCTTTATTTTTTTTTTTTTGTTCTTTTGGAATCTTAGATTCCATATTATTCTCACCTTCATTTACCTTTTCCACTTCTTGTGACTTTATTTCTTTATCTGCATATGGATCATCAAGAGATTTACCTGATCGTCGAGAGATGGCTTTGAGGTGTTCTTTTGGATTTTTCTCAGTGTCGCTTGGTAGAGAACCTTGAATTTGTCCAGACATGAGGTTCGCTAATTGACTTTCAACCTTCTCTTCAGTAGCCTTAATGAATTTGTACATCAGGTCTTCAAGGCTTTGTAGATGAGCTCTTTGGGGCTGCTGTTGATATTTTTGAAAATTTTGTTGCCCTCTATTTTGATTTGAAAACCAGGTGGTCCATATACCTTCTGCTTTTGACTAAAAAATCTTTGAGGATATTCAGCACTATTAGGATTACTCCATTGAAATCCCGGATGTTTTTGTACCATGGGACTACCAAATGAGTAATTATTTCTATAACTAATCACATTTACCTATTCCTCATTTTGTGTTGAAGTTTGACATTCATGATTCATATGATTACCTTGAAAAACATCGCAATTCTCAAGTTTGGATGATGAGTGAGCACCTACTTGAAAAGCCTCAACTTTTTGTGTTAAAGTCGCAATTTGTTGTGTCAATGAATTCAAAGCTTCAACTTGATTTACTCCAGCTGTTTTTTTGATAACCATTCTGTCTGAGGGCCAGTGAACAACATTTTCCGAAATTTCAATAAGCAATTGCATTGCTTCTACAATAATTTTTTCCATTATTGATCCTCTTGATGTTGCATCAATTACATTTCTAGCAGAGGGTTTAAGACCATGATAGAAGATATATAAAATGTCAGGGTCTTGGATACCATGATGTGGGAATTTTCTTAACATTGCTGCTAATCTTTCTCATGCATGGTATACAGATTCAGTATCTGTCTGCATAAAATTATTGATTTCTTGCTTCATTTTTAACTATTTTTGCAGGTGAAAAATATTTATTAAGAAATTTTTGGGTCATTTGGTCCCATGTTGTAATGGAACCTCTTGGTAGACTTTGAAACCATGTTTTGGAACTTTTTAATGAAAAAGGAAAAATCCACAACCTGGTAGCATCTGTTGTGACGCCATTATACCTGCGAATTTTAACTAATTGAAGAAAATCTATTAAATGGGTGTGAGGATCTTCATTCGCATCAACAGTAAACTGACATGACTGTTGAATGGTTTGAATCAAGCCTGTGCAGATTTCAACGTTGTTTGCTGCAATTGGTGGTTTCCTCACACTTGATTCTCCTTCAAAATGATCTAGCCTTGCATAATCACGGAGTATTTTATGACGTCGTGGTGCCACCTCATCAAACTATTCTTCTACTTGATGTTGTGGAATTTGGTTATTGATTTCTTAGTTCTCCATTTCCTCTGATGTGAAAATCTAAGATCGTGAGGTTTGTTCTTTTCGCAACAACCGTACGGATTTTTCAATTTCAGGATCGTATTCAACTAGTTCTCTAGAAGAGGAACGGGTCATAGACATTCTGAGATTTCTGCAGAAAAGTTAAAATAATAAGACAAAAAAATCTCAAATTAGTAGTAAAACAATTAATTTGTAGTATACTTTAGCAAATCCCCGGCAACGGCGCTAAAAATTTGACGAGTGTCTAGTGTATATAAATGTAACAACCCGACCGGTCATTTTGAGATCTAGTGCGTCGTTCGGCGGTTTGAGGCCTTGAGCAGCTTCACTTCTGATATTATGACTTGTACGCGTGGTCGGAACTAGAATTTCAGAAGTTCAGAGTTGATTTGGAAAGCGAATTCTCATTTCGGAAGCTTTAAGTTGGAAGAATTGGCTAAGGTTGGATTTTTGAGTAAACGACCTCAGAATGGGGATTTGAAGGTTCCAGCAGGTTCGTATGATAATTTCGGACTAGGACGTATGTTCGGATCGGGTTTTGGGTTACCCGAGAGCGTTTCGGCGTTTATTGTGGAAGTTGGCATTTTGGAAGAAATTCATAAATTTGGGTTGAAGTGCATTTCAATGTTATCGATGTCCGTTTGGGATTTCGAGTCTGGGAATAGCTCCGTATGGTGAACTGGTATTGGGAGCGCGTCTAGATGTGTATTTGGAGGTTCGTAGGTCATTTTGGGGTCGTTTGACAAAAGTTAGAAATTTGAAGGTTTTTTAGAAGTTTGACCGGGAGTGGACTTTTTTATGTTGGGGTAGGATTCCGATTCCGGGAGTTGGAGTAGGTCCGTAATGTCGAATGTGACTTGTGTGCAAAATTTGAGGTCAATCAGATGTGATTTAATAGGTTTCAGTATCGAACGTAGAAGTTTGAAGTTCTAAAGTTCATTAAGCTTGAATTTTGGTGCGATTCATGATTTCGATGTTGTTTGATGTGTTTGAGGCCTCGAGCAAGTTCGTGTCATGTTTTGGGACAGGTTGGTGTGATTGGACAGGGTCTCGGGGGCCTCGGGTGTGGTCCGGATCATTTTGGGCTACTTTGGATGTTGACTTATTGATATCTGGTGTTGTTCTTCGCGTTCGCGAAGAGACTCTCGCGTTCGCGAAGAAGGAAATCTTTGTTGCACAGGTTTGACTTTGGAGGCTCATATCTCGCAATCTATAAGGAATTTGGAGATAATCCAAAAGTAAAATTTGTAGCCCTTTGTGTCTAGCTTCAGAAAAGTAAATCAGTTAGCATTTGGATTTGTGTACAATAAGTTATGCCTGGTAAAATATAGGCTGTCCGGGAAGATAAAGAAGAAATTTGTGTTGTACATGGCTGATTTTGGCAGCTTATATATCAAAATCTATAAGGACTTGGGAGATGTCCAAAACATGAAAGTTGTAGATCTTGGAGGTTTGGATAAAATGTTATGACCATTATACTAGAGGTTGTCTGAGAAGAGTTTGGAAATGGCTTTTGAGAATTTTGTTCATCGCGAACACGAAGAAGGGTTGCCTAGAAGTGTATAAGTTTGCAAAAGTGGGTTTGGCTAATTTCATCTCATTTCCCCCATGGGAGATGACCTAGGAGCGATCTTGGAGCTCCGTCTTAATCATCTATGTCAAGGTAAGTGATTCCCACCTATTGCAAGTTAAATACTTGGATTATATATAGATTTTAACATGAAAATTTATGGAAAGTTAGTGAAAATTTGGGGTTTTGGTAGAAAACCTAAAAAATGGTATTTTTGGACTTTGACTATGAATTTGGGCATGTAATTGAGAATAAATTATGTATTTGAGTTCGTGATGTTATGGGTAATGTTTATCTTTGAAAATTTTCGGAATCCGGGCACATGGGACCTAAGGTGATTTTTATCGACTTTTTGATCGGTGTTAGAAATTGTTATAAATTGTATTATAATGAGTATTTGAGTATATATTTATAGGTTTGCACAATTATTGACTAGTCTTGGAGCGTTGGTCATCGGTTTGAGTCGTCGGAAGGGCTTGGGAGCCGAATATGGAACTTCGGAGCGAGGTAAGTCTCCTTTCTAACCTTGTAAGAGGAAACTTACCCCATAGGTAAAATAATTCAATATGTTCTTCTATTTGTGGGGGCTACGTACGCACGAGGTGATGAGAGTCCGTGCGTAGCTACTATGATGCTTATGTCTGGGTAGTCTAGGACCCAAATCACGTTATATTTGTGATGCTTGTCCTACTTGTTAATTTAACCGTTTAAAACATATTGGAACTTGATAAAGGAATTTCAAAAGGTTAAACTTCACCTACTTGGGTTTTGGACGGGTCACTTGACCGTTAATGAGAATTGATATTTCTTTGAACATCAAACCTAAATAAATCCTTGATTTGGTTGTTTGAATGTGTTTATCTTTTGTGGAAAGGGCCGAACGCCTCAACAGATTAAATAGAGGCATCTATGGTTCGCGTCGTTCGACCCTCCAACAGTGCAAAGCTTAATATTATATTGGATCGGGCTGTACGACCTCGACATGGTTTGCGCATGATTTAATTGATTGTTTTGGAATTATTGATAATTGATGTGGCCTCATTGGCCGGAGATATAAATTGTTAAAAGATGAAAATAAATTTGGAAACCTCCTATTAACAAAAGAATTGTTTACCTGCTTCATGTTATTGAGTTTACAGTTGCCTTATAAAATCCATAATTTATCATATTATCGGTATATTATTGTTGGCCATAGTAAGTGTCGGAGTCGACCTCTCGTCACTACTTCTTCAAGATTAGACTGGATACTTGTTGGGTACGCATTATTTTCATACTCATACTACACTTGTTGTAGATTTTGTTGTACATGCACATGTATGTCTAGTGGCCTTGTAGGCGCAGGAACGTGGTTGATACGGGGAATTAGGTGAGCTGCATCTTGTGAGACGATTCGCAACCAGCAGAGTCTCCTTCAGAGTACTTGTATTTTTCTTTTCTGTCCAAATTTGTATTCCGGACAGTTATTGTAGTTTATTTTATTTCCTACTAAATGCTCATGTACTTGTGACACCGAGTTCTGGGAGGATTATGGGATACTCAGTATTGAAATTGGAAAACATTATTATTATTCTGTTAAGTTCGCCTTTTTACTAGCTAAGTTGAAGGAAATTTATGATTTGACAAAAATATAAAATGAGAATTTAATCAACTATTTAGTGTTGGCCTGCCTGGCAGTGGTGTGCGACGCCATCACAACCTTTAACGGATTTTGGATCGTGACAATAAAATTCTAACTTGTACTCTATCAAATAATAGTATAGAAATATGTCTAACCCACAGAGATTGGTTTATCTATTCTACAAATGTTTCTTGTTTTGATTACTATTTGAGAAAATCAGAAAGAGTTGAGTTGTAAATTAACTAACTAAAAATTCATGAATAGAGTAAATAGAAAATATTTTGTTTTTCACAAATATAATAAAAAGGTGTTGGGATCTTGACTTCACTTAATATTTTTATTATATAGTAGAATTATTATTCTTCAATTTTTATTTCTCAAAAATGTATAAATTCCTCTCACGATGAAAAATATATATTATTACTCAAGTTGAATAATTAATTTCACTCCTCTTGGTTATACAAATTAATCTTTAAAATAGTAATACTAAAGAACCAGAAATATATGATTGAACTAAAACATGCTCTTGTTAGTAAGTCCCTTTCGGTTACCCTACTTGTTATAGCTGACTATTACATTATTCGCCTCTCTCGATTACAAATAAGTGTAAAATTAGTTATAACATAAAAGAGATAGATGTTACTGAATAAATATTAACAGCTATCAATACTACAATTAACTATATGATCTCTTTCGCCTCTCTCGATTACAGAATTATTAAACAGTTAATATGTAGTACAAGATAGATAGATGTTAATAAATCAAATAACATCTAACTGTAAAAGCAGATAAAAGTTAAATAAAAAGTTTTAGCTCAAGCATGTGAATTTGAGGAATAATATCTACTATTATATAGAAATATTAAGACCTGTCTTCTTCCCACCACAAGAAAAGTTACTCCATACTAGAATTAGTACTAACAATGGAAATATTCTTGTCCATTAAATAATAAAATAGAAAGAAATATTCAAGAAGAATAATTCCCGCTATTTAATTAAAAGCTGGAACTAGAGTAATATCCTACACTGGAATTTATTTAGAAACAACAACTAAACCACTATTATGATTTAAAAGAAAAGATAACTCGTTAGTGAAAGAAATAAAACAGAGAAGCTTATTAAGAATTTGGATTCAGACTTCTAGTTCTAAGCTTTCTCTTCACTCCGATGCCTTCTTTTGATCGGGCAACATCTTCCTTTATAAGAAAATTTCATGATGACTTCTCGATTTGGTGCTAGATTTCCATGGAAAATCTAGATTTTGCATTTGCAGATATGAGAATTCGAATTCTCGATTTGGTGCTAGATTTCCATGGCAAATCTAGATTTTGAATTTTCAGATGAGAATTCTTCATTCTAAGTTTAGATTTCATCGATTTCATCATGGAAAATCGAGACTTGGTGCATTGTCACGGTAGTAATGAATCATAGCTCGATCTTACACTTCTTTGTTGTATTTTTCTTGAATATTTGTTTTTATTTTTTCATGTTGCACACAACAATTCTTCTATAATTATTCCTGCAAAATAAAGTTAAGAATATGGAGGAAACATGATAATTTGTATGTTTTTATGAGAGAAATTATGTGGTTAACATCTGGCAAATTGTACTTATCAACGGGCCTTCGTGCGTAGAGATCTCGATTCTTTAGGATCCGAGGGAAACTTCCCAGTCTTCAAATATTCTATGTATTTGTTTTTCCAATCCCAAGTTAAACTCGTTGAGTTTATTTTGGCATGGCTTTCTTCCACTACCGATATTATGAGTTGTACGACTATTCCTGAGTTGAATTCATCGTCATCAACCAATGACCCCAAGTTAGCCAAAGCATCAGCCTCATTATTTTGATCTCGGGGCACGTGTTGTAGGGTTCATTCCTTGAATTGATGTAGTGTTACCTGTAATTTGTCTAAATACCTTCGTATTCGTTCCTCTTTTACTTCGAACATCCCATTGACTTGATTTACCACAATGAGGGAATCGCACTTAGCTTCGACCACCTCGGCCCAAGAATTTTAGCCAATCGAGACCTGCAATCATAGCCTCATACTCGGCCTCATTGTTAGTCAATTTCACAGATCTAAGAGACTGCCTAACTATGTTACCTGTAGGCGGCTTCAGCATGATGCCGAGTCCGGACCCCTTTGTGTTCGAGGCACCATTCGTAAAGAGGGTCCAGATTCCCGAGGAAGTCCCCGAGGTTAATAACAATTCCTTTTTGACATCGGGTATTAAGGTTGACGTAAAGTCGGCCACGAAGTCTGCCAAAATTTGTGATTTGATGGCAGTTTGGGGTCGATATTCGACATCGTACCCACTAATTTCTGCGGCCCATTTGGCCAACCTGCCCGAGAGCTCGGTTTTACGCATAGTTTCCTTAGTGGGTAAGAAGTTACGACACACATGGGGTGGCATTGAAAATACGGCTTTAACTTTCTGGAGGCACTCAACAAAGCGAGCACCAATTTTTCAAAGTGAGGATACCTTATTTCTTCCTTGCCCAGAGTTCTACTAACATAGTAAATATGAAATCGCGTACTTTCCTCCTCACCGACTAAGACTCCACTTACCTCTACCTCGGATACCGCTAAGTAAAGGTATAACTGCTCATTTGCCTTCGGAGTATGGAGCAAGGGTGGACTCAAAAGGTACCATTTGAGTTCTTCCAAAACTTGTTGGCATTCTAAGGTCCAAGAAAATTTATTATTCTTCCTCAATAATGAAAAGAACCGATGGCTCTTATCGAAAGACCTCGATATGAACCTGCCCAAGGCGGCTATGTGCCCTGTTAGCCTCTGAACTGTAACGACCCGACCGGTCGTTTTGAATTATCGGACTCTGTTCCCCTAAATGAAACTTTCCATAGCAGCTTATTGTGATTTATGACTTGCGGGGATGGGTGGTTCGGAATTCGGAAGCGTTTAGAGTGGTATAGGAACACTTGGTTCCTTAAGGTTGGCCTTTAAGGCCATGTTTGACTTCGGTCAAAATTTTGAGTAAACAACCTCAAAATCGAGTTTCAACGGTTCCAGTATCTTTGTATGATGTTTTCGGACTTGGGCGTGTGTTCGGAATGGGTTTTGGATGACCCGGGAGAGTTTCGGCGCCCAATATCGAAATAAGAGTTCCCTTAAGTTCATATTGTGGTTTGGGGCGTGTTTTTCTGTTATTGAGGTCCGAATGGAATTCCGAGACCGAGAATACTTCTGTTATGTCATTTATGACTTTCTTGCAAAATTTGGTGTCATTCCGAGTAGTATAGGTCGGTTCGGCACATTGATATCGAATTCAAGAACTTGAGGTTCTTAAGTTTTGATTTTAAGGGTTTTGAGGTGTTATTTTGAATTTTTGTGTTGTTTTTAGTGTTATGAAGGCTCGAGCGAGTTCGTATTATGATTTAGGACTTGTTGGTATATTTGGACGGGGGATCGGGTGGTCCCGGATGCCTCTCGGGCACCAAACAAGGCCAAAAACCAGATGAAACAGTTGCTGGTGCACCTGATCTGGTGTGACCGCAGGTGCGGTTTCCCAGTCGCAGGTGCGGAATCGCTCCTACGGTCCCAGCCTCGTAGGTACGACCCCAGGTGGGCTGCTCAGTTCTGGCAGGTGCAGGACCTTTCCCCGCAGGTGCGGACTCCTGCCCGCAGGTGCGAACTCCTGCCCGCAGGTGCGAGCCCAGGCCCCTTGCCCCTCTTCTGCAGGTGCAAGTCCTTTCTCGCAGGCGCGAGACCGCAGGTGCGGTCGTCGAGCCGCAGGTGCGGAAACCCCTGTAGGAATTGAGGTCTTTTAAATGCAGGATTATCCCATTTTTACTCCATTTTGTTCCACCATAGCCGACCTTGAGAGCTTGGAAAAGAGTCCCACGACCTAGCCACTGAAAGGTAAGTGAATTCTACCCTAAAGTTAGTTAATGCATGATTCCTAGTTGAATTAACAACCTAGTTAGTGACAAATCAAGGATTTGAGTAGTAGCCTAGGGATTTATGAAAATTTAGAGAATTTCCCATTAATTAGCCATGAAATCATTAAAAACTATATATTAATGATCCTTAGGTTGCGGGTAATAGATTCCTTCAAAACTTTCCGGAATCCGAGCATGTACGCCC
Organism: Nicotiana knightiana; assembly: GCA_005239525.1. Lineage (NCBI taxonomy): Eukaryota > Viridiplantae > Streptophyta > Magnoliopsida > Solanales > Solanaceae > Nicotiana > Nicotiana knightiana. Next base: position 24,978 of record ML392696.1, on the reverse strand, counting down.
GATGGTGTATTTTGGGATTTCTTCAAGAATGATGAATTGACTAAATAAGTAGGAGAATTCCATGCTTTGAGTATAATTTGATATATTTATGTAACGTTTGATTAGTTTCGAGTCCTTGGGAGATGAGTTTGGAGTTTCGGGTGCGTTCTTGATCCAGGAAGTAGATTCGACACGAGGTGAGTCTCCTTTCTAACCTTGTTAGAGGGAATTGTCCCCATAGGTGATTGTAAATGGTTTTTTGTCCTTATTTTCGGGGGCTACACACGTACGAAGTAACGAGAGCCCGTGCGTAGCTACTATTATGCCTTGTTAGGTAGTTTAGGACTCGCAAGCATGCTTTATGTGTTATATCTGTGATCTGGCATATGGTCTAAGTAGTATAATATCCTCGAATCTCACATGTGAAGGCCTAAGAAGTTATGATTTGAAGTTGAAATTATTGAATTCTTATCCAGTCAGTATGTTCCCTGCTAATTTATCTAGAATTTCTTGCTAATCGTGTATTTATACGGGAACCTGAGTCGCATGAATGATTCGCGAGCGGGGTAGTCCTTGTATTATATTAAATGTGTCGCATGTTCGATTCGCGAGAGGGGCAGATAGATGCATCTATGGTTCGGGTCGTTCGACCCTCAGCAGTGCACATTTACTTTTCACGTCGTATCAGTCGTATGTTCACAGCCTGTTATATGTTGGGTAACTTATAAGAAGCCTGTAATTGCAACTGTTGATTTTATGAAAGAGAGAAATTTAAGCAGCTTGTATGCCATGGAAAGGGCTGGCAGGTTACTAGAGAATGCTATCTTATGCTCATTTCCTTATTATTGTCCGTTACTGCTAGTTAGATTATTGATTAGCCTGTATTCATTTCATATTGTCTGACCCTAGTAAGTATCATGTCGACCTCTCGTCACTAATTCTTCGAGGTAAGGCGGGATACTCACTGAGTACATATCTGTTTATGTACTCATGCTACGCTTCTGTACTTAATTGTACAGGTTCTGAGGCTGGTGCATCTGGTTATCAGACCGGAGCTTGACCCTGAGAGTATATTTTGGACCTGACTTCACGGTGAGCTACTTCCCTTGGCGATTATCAACGGCACTATGGAGTTATCTTTTGTTTATTTCTGTCCACTACCTTCAGACAGTAGAACAATTTATTTCATCTTTTGTATATTCTACTAGTTCTCCTGTAGACTTGTGAAACTAGTTCCTGGAACACATAGTAGACTTTATATTGTGGAAATGTATATATTGGTTCATGATCCTTATGGCTGCATTTATTTAAGTTGGCTAATTTATCCTTTTCCACTTAAACGTTTTTAAGCTTAAAATTTGGTAGGTTTGGGGATGTTTTTATCGAATAAGGAAATTTCCTTAGTAACTAAAATGTTGGCTTGTCTGACCCCAGTGTTGGGTGCCATCACGACCCGAGTTAGGATTTTGGGTCGTGACAACATGGTATCAGAGCTCTAGGTTCACGTAGGTCTCAAAAGTCACAGGCAAACCTAGTAGAGTCTTGCGAATCGGTATGGAGACGTCTGTACTTATCTTCGGGAGGCTATAGGGTGTTAGGAAACCTCTCCTTATTTTTATTCTATCGTGCAGTTGATGGTCTACTAAATCTCATTCTTCTATTCTCTCACAGATGGTGAGGATGCGTGCATCCGATATTCCAGACCCGGGAGGGGCCGCTACCCCCATTGTCCGAGGCCGTGGTAGAGGCCGGGGGAGGGCACTGGACCGAGGTAGGGGACGAGGGCGTCCCAGAGCTATTCCAGTTGCACCGCCACCAGGGGATCCTATGTAACGACCCGGTCGATCGTTACGTAGAATCTGCATTTACATTTACTTTTATTTCCTCGTCATAGCTTGGTTAAACTGTTCTTCATGTGTTAGAGTTGGTAGGCTCGGAATCGAAATAATTATAATGAGAATTTAGTCACTTAGACTTTAAAAATAGCCTTAGAGTTGAAAAAGTCAACAAAAATTTGACTTATGGATAAACAATCTCGGAAGGCGGATTTTATGGCTCGGATAGCTTCGTTAGGTGATTTGGAACTTAGAAGTGTGTTCGGATTATTTTTGTGAGGACCCGTGTAGAATTAGGCTTGAATTGGCGAAAGTTAGTTTATGGTGATTTCTGGCCGACAGTGGAAAATAGGCTATCAGGGTCGGAATAAAATTCCAGAAGTTGGAACAGGTTCGTAATGTCATTTTGGATATGTCTGCAAAATTTCAGGTCAATCGGAGTTGTTTTTGATAGTTCGGCATCATTGGTTTTATAAATTTCAAAGTTCTTAGGCTTGAATTTGATGTGATTTGGTGTTTTGATGTTATTTTAGTGTTTCGGGAGTGCAACTAAGTTTGAATGATCATATATGATATGTGGGTATATTTGGTTGGGATCCCGAGGGGCTCGGGATTGATTTCATATGGTTAACAGGAAGTTTGGAGTTGGAAATTTGCAGCAAACAGCTGTTGGTGTGAATTCATTGTTGTTTCCGCACCTGCAGATGTTTGATCGTAGGTGCGGGCCCGCAGGAGCAGAATGTGTGTCACAGGTGCGGAGTTAGGCCGTTTAATGAAAAGTCATAGGTGCAGTTGATTTGACCGCAGGTGCGGTCCCGTGGGTTCGAGACAAGGGCCGCAGGTGCAGAACCCCTGGGCAGAAAGTATAAATTAAAACCCTCCGTGATCATTAGACCTTTTAACACCATTTTTGAACGGGAAAAGAGCTTGGAAGCGATTTTTGAAGAGGGAAAATCAGTGTTCTTCGTTGAGGTAAGTATTTTGGACCTTAAAACTCGATTATAGGTGATTAAGGAACATAATCTCAGTGTTTAATTCATGAAAAATCAGTAGAAAAAGGTTGAGTTAGGGCTTTAGATTATGAGACCTTTAGGGGTCGATTTGAGGGGTCAAACGAACTCTTATTTTAGCGTTCTTTATATGTACGGACTCGTGAGATGATGAAGAACATATTGGTATAAAATTTGTCGAGTTCTGAGACACGGGCCTGGGGGTTGAGTTTTGGCTAATTTCGGGTTTTGAGCTAAATTTGGTCCTTTTCAATTGGAATTCATTCATTAAGCATAATTTGATGATAAAAATCTGAACTTTGTAGATTTGGAGCACCCAGAGGACGAATTTAGAGGCAAAGGCACTGCGGAATAGTATTTTAGCCGGTTTTGAGGTAAGTAACGTTTCCAAACTTGGTTCTGAGGGCTCAAAACCCCAAGCTAAATGATTTATGACTATAATTGAGGTGACGCACATGCCAAGTGACGATCGTGCGGGCGTGCATCGAGTATTTGTGGCCTGTCTTATCCCATGACACCACTTAGTGATGATGTCCTGATGATATATGTGCTTCTGTTAATGTGGTAATTGTGAACCTGTTAGAAATCATGTTAAGTGTAAATGCTAGGCTTCACACCGAAAATGCTGAGACCCGAGTGGTCGTATATTACTGTCTTATTTTGTGATTAATTGATTCCATATACTCAGTCCTGTTATAGCATACCACTTCATATCTCAGTCTCAGTATTGTTAATTATATGCATACTTATCATTGTGTCGGGCTAATAGAGGCATTTGTGATCCATGTGAGTAAGACTTAAGAGTAATGACTGAGTGAGGCCGAGAGCCTATTATTGAGACAGTTATGAGATCGGACTGCACACCGCAGCGATACTAAATTATTCCTTCGTTGGCTTGATATGGCGCTTGGGGCACTAGGGCCCCTCCGGAGTCTTTACACCCCCAGTGAGCGCATTGATGTTGAGGGATGGATTTTCCCGGGGCATGGATTATGTCCGATGTGGATGTTAGGTGAGGGATGGATCGTCCCTGGACATGGATCTTGTTCGAGCGTTGTAATTCGGAGATGGACTTTCTCCGTGGGGCTGGATTGGCCTTTTTCCTCAGTACGGAGTGACTACGGTCAACAATGATTATGTACATTCTGGGATGGACTTTTCCCTGGGCCTGAGAGCCATATACGATACTGAGTGGACTGATGTGTGAGGGTTGCGAGTACTATGTGCATATCCACACTAGTTTCATACATATATTGTTATGATGGCATGTAGAGTATACTGGCATACTTGGCATATTTATTCATCCTGATAAACTGTTAGCATGTCTAAATTCTTTATATTTTTTATTGTATAATTTTGAGATTGTCCATCACTACTTCTCAACCTATAGTTTGGGTTCGTTACTTCTGAGTTGGTGTACTCACGTTACCCCCTGCACCTTGTGTGCAGATCCAGGTACACCGGGACCCGGTAGTGGATATTGAGCAACTGTCAGAGTTTTCATTGGAGTTGTCGAGGTAGAAGTTGGCGATCGCGACCTCGTATTCTCTTCTTTATTCCACCTGTTGCACTTATTTTGAGACTATGTTGTCTATTTCTTCATTCTTTATTTTTTTTTATATAGCAGCTCATGACTGGGTGACACCGGATCTGGGGATGGAGATTTTAATTTTTGTTTCAAATATTATTTTTGAACTTCAGACTCGTAGTATTATCAATAAATTCGTTTAAAAATCACATTTTGACTGGAAATCGAATTTAGCTTAGAAATAAAGAGGCGGCTTGCCTGGTTCCATGACAGGCGCCATCACGACTCCGAAATCGGGTCGTGACAGATGGAATCAGAGCGCTAGGTTAAATAGGTCTCACCAGTCATGAGCAAGTTTAGTAGAGTCTTGTGGATCGGTCTGTACTTATCTTCGAGATGCTACAGAACTCTTAGGAAAAATCCCACATTATTGAATTCTGTCGTGCGACTCTATTGAATTCTGGAACTAAACTTCTGTTGTTTTTATTCTCTCACAGATGGTGAGTAATCTCGATACCGATTGTGGTGATCAGACACCAGCAGGACCAGCTGGAGGTCGAGGTCGTTGTCGAGGTAGTGGCAGGGGTAGGGGTGCAGCCCGCTCAGCAGCCGGGGTAGTACCTGTGGACCCTCCCACCGCTCAGGATCAGGTCCCTGCAGTTGAGATCCCAGCGAGAGAGGCTCAGGCACCCGCAGTGTCCATTGTGATTCTGGGTCTTCAAGAGACCCAAGCCCAGATTTTGATGGTGTGCACCAGCCTGGCACAGGCCGTTGCCATGCCTACTACTGCTGCTACTTCTCAGGTCAGGGGAGGCACTCAGACTCCAGCTGCCCGGACACCTGAGCAGGTTAGCAGGGGCTTCAGACACCGGGGACGGTTCCAGTCCATCCGGTTGCCCCAGCCCGGGATTTTGTGGTCCCAACTTTGGCAGATGACGAGCAGTGCAGGTTAGAGAGGTTTAGTAGACTCCAGCCTCCAATTTTTAGTGGTACTGAGGGTGAGGACGCCCAGGGCTTTTTGGACAAGTGTCAGAGGATCCTTCGCACAACAGCGATACTGAGGCTAGTGGGGTCCCATTTACTACCTTCCAGTTCGCAGGATCTACACTTGCTTGGTAAGAGGCCTATGAAAGGCGTAGAACTGTTGATGCAGTGCCCCTTACCTGACGTCAGTTCTCCATTCTATTCCTGGAAAAGTATATACCGCAGTCCAGCAGGGAGGAGTTGCGCAGGGAGTTCGAGCAGTTGTGCCAGCAGGACATGACCGTGACGCAGTATGAGATGAGGCTCTCCGAGTTGGCCCGTCATGCTATTTGGCTAGTTCCCACGGATAGGGAGAGAATCATGAGGTTCGTTGATGGCCTCACTTATCAGCTTCAGATTTTTCTGACTAGGGAGAGGGTATCTGGCACTTCTTTTGAGGAGGTGGTTGACATTTCCAGAGAGATTGAGTCGGTTTGCCGCCAGGAGCGGATCGAGAGGGAGGCCAAGAGGTCTCGAGGATCTGGGAGTTTTGGTGGGGTTCCTTCAGGGGGCAGCCTCAGCCCGGCTGATGCCGTCCATTCAAGCAAGCTCAGCTAGGTCGCTCAGGTTATCGTGGTAGATCAGTTGGTCATGATCCTCATAGTTCTCATCAAGTGCACCCATCTTTCAGTGCCCTGCCAGCTCAGAGTTCATCTTGGGCACCATCGGTTCAGAGTTCATCTATGCCTGGTTCTTCAAGTGGTTATCCTGGTGCTAGGGGTTCCCTTCAGTCCCTAGTGCCATTCTCCAAGAGAGGTTTCTTTGAGTGTGGAGATGTGATCCATATTAAGAGGTTTTGTCCTCGTCTTTCTAGAGGTACTTATCAGCAGAGGAGTCCGCCCGCGGTTTCAGACTCAGTAGCTACACCGCCCGCCCAGGCAGCTAGAGGTGGGGGTCAGGAAGGTAGGGGTCTCCCTAGAGGGGGAGGTAGATCTGGTGGTGATAAGGCCCAATTTTATGCATTTTCAGCTAGACCGGATGAGATGTCTTCTAATGCCGTGATCCCAGGTATTGTTTCAGTCTGTCACGAGAAGCTTAAGTTTTTAATTGATTCAGGTTTTTCATATTCACATGGTCATCATATTTTAGTCCATTCTCTGGATACGCCCCGTGAATCTTTTGTTACATTTGTTCATGTGCTCGCCCTTATGGGTGATGTTGTTGTTACGGACCGCGCATGTCGGTTATGTGTGGTACCTATTGGGGGTCTGGAGACCTGGATGGATGTGCCATTTCTGAGTATGGTCGGTTTCGACGTAGCTTGATCAGATAGATGATGATACTTTTAGGTATGACTTGATGTAGGTGTTTTGCACCGAATTAGATTGTTTGACTCTGTAGAGCTATTGTGAGGGTGTTAGTTAATGGCTATTGGGTTTGTCTGTGCTCCGGGATGATCTAGGGGTTACCCGTCCCAGCTTCGGGGAGCGGCGATTTGTTGGTTTTAGGCACACATGGTGCAGTTCTGTTGTGGTCGTCTAGAGGAGTTGATTAAGGGAAAGTGGCTGGGTATCATAATGTTTGGACGTATGAGTTGTGTTCTTTCAGATTCATGATTTGGTTCAGGTGTATACGGTGTGTGGAGGCGTGATTCTAATCTTGTAGATGAGTTTTAGCGTGGAATTTGGGTTCTAAGGCGTAGGAATTAGGTTGGATATAGTGGCATTCGAATGTGTTGTATTATTAGATCGATGCGGGGTAGCGTGACGTGGGTTCGCCCCGAGTGTGTGCATGGTAAGGTTATTCAGCGGTTGATGGCTTTTGGAACAACTCTTGGCACATTCGAGGACGAATATTTGCTTTAAAAGGGGAGAATGTAACGACCCGGTCGGTCGTTAGGTAGAATCTGCATTTATATTTACTGTTATTGCCTCGTCATAGCTTGGTTAATCTATTCTTGATGTGTTAGAGTTGGTAGGCTCGAAATCGGAATAATTATTATGAGAATTTAGTCACTTAGTCTTTAAAAATAGCCTTAGAGTTTGAAAAGTCAACTAAGAGTTGACTTATTTGGGACTTATAAGTGTGTTCGGAATATTTTGTGAGGACCGGTGTAGAATTAGGCTTGAATTGGCAAAAGTTAGTTTATGGTGATTTCTGGTCGGCAGTGGAAAATAGGCTATTGGGGTCGGAATGGAATTCCGGAAGTTGGAGCAGGTTCATAATGTCATTTTGGATATGTATGCAAAATTTCAGGTCAATCGGAGTTGTTTTGGATAGTTCGGCACCGTTGGTTTTATAAATTTCAAAGTTCTTAGGCTTGAATTTGATGTGATTTGGTGTTTTGATGTTATTTTTAGTATTTCGGGAGTGCAACTAAGTTTGAATGATCATATATGATATGTGGGTATATTTTGTTGGGATCCCGAGGGGCTCGGGATTGATTTCAGATGGTTAACGGGAAGTTCGGAGTTGGAAATTTGCAGCAAACAGCTGCTGGTGTGAATTCATTGTTTTTTCTGCACCTGCAGATGTTTGATTGCAGGTGCGGGCCCGCAGGAGCGGAATGTGTGTCACAGGCGGAGTTAGGCCATTTAATGAAAAGTCATAGGTGCAGTTGATTTGACCACAGGTGCGGTCCCGCAGGTGCGAGACATGGGCCGCAGCTGCAGAACCCCTGGGCAGAAAGTATAAATTAAAACCCTCCGCGACCATTAGACCTTTTAACACCATTTTTGAACAGGAAAAGAGCTTGGAAGCGATTTTTGAAGAGGGAAAATCAGTGTTCTTCGTTGAGGTAAGTATTTTGGACCTTAAAACTTGATTATAGGTGATTAAGGAACATAATCTCGGTGTTTAATTCATGAAAAATCAGTAGAAAAAGGTGGAGCTAGGGCTTTAGATTATGAGACCTTTAGGGGTCGATTTGAGGGGCATAACGAACTCCGATTTTAGCGTTCTTTATATGTACAGAATCGTGAGATGATGAAAAATATTTTGATATAACATTTGTTGAGTTCCGAGATGCGGGCCCGGGGGTCGGGTTTTGGCTAATTTCGGGTTTTGAGCTAAATTTGGTACTTTTCAATTGGAATTCATTCCTTAAGCATAATTTGATGATAAAAATCTGAACTTGGTTGATTTGGAGCACCCAGAGGCCGAATTTAGAGGCAAAGGCACTGCGGAATAGTATTTTAGCCGGTTTTGAGGTAAGTAACGTTTCCAAACTTGGTTCTGATATAGTTTGCTTTCTTGGAGTCTCTTTCTATGTTCATCATACTGTGGTATCAGAGCCAGCCCATCCTTTCGGAGGGAGGAACAATTTACTAAATATGTCTGAGTCTTTTCAGTCATCCTCTTCCCTAGCAAAGATGAATATGTCTTCTACTCTATATAAAGTCCAAAAAATATGATTACCTCTATGAAGTCGATATCCTACCCGATGAACAGAAAGCATCTTCCACTGAACTACCCCTTATAAACCCTTACTCAGCTTTTGCCAAAAAATCATTTGCACCATGGACCCAAATCCGTTCCTTAGTCCAACACAAACCAAAAGGAGTCAAAGAATATGTTGCTGCTTCAAAACTTGACCAGCATCCTATTCTTGCTACTCGAAAGGAACCATTTATTACCCTCCAAATTCCAGATGATTTTCCCAGACAATGGAGAGATCATGGTTTCACCCATATCCACTTTGGTGCTATCCGAATTGCTCTCATTTATCATGGAAGAAAAGGTCAACCTGTTGTTGCCTGACTTTATCTTCTAGATACAAGATACTTGGAGTACCAACATGCAAATTTGGGTACTGCAGAAGTTACCTTAAATGCAGGACTGTCTTCATAACTATCTTTCCAAATTTCAACATGTCCATTTTTGACCCATACTTAACCGAAGCATTAAAAATCCAATTCCAAATTCAAGGTGTCCNTATGCCTTCCCGGAGGAGAAAATGCTTTACTCTTGAATATTGATGCTACCAAAGGAAACACCATGTGCACCCAAATACCCAGACAAATTTCCAGAGATGAGCTTGTCAAAATTCTTCCCGATTCCTGGATCATAAATTATGAAAAGTTAAGGGAACCAGAAGAACCTCTACAATTTGGTGAGCCAAGTTTTACCAAAAGAAATGATAAAACCGTTTGCATAAGTTTTGACCATTCCCATCTCAAAAAACCAAATAAAACCATATTTTCTTGCCAAATGATCCAACCCAAAGATAAATATCCTGACCCTGACCCTGAAAGAGAACTTTTCTGGAACATACAAACCATCATGGAAGAACATGACTGGTGTCAACATTTCGACAAAGAAGGCAAAAGAGTTTGGTGGTACAAATGCCCCTTTACGGGACACAACCCTTGGGATCTCGATTGCGATTGCCAAGATTGTTTAGAAGATCCAATTGAAGAATATGATGAACACCACCAGCGTCACTGGGAAAGATTTGGCCTCAACGAGCCCAAACAAAAATCCAAGAAAAAGGGGAAAGCTACTGAAAAGCAATTCCAAGCCAGATATGAAAATAAAGACCCTTCAACTGGTTCATTAAGCCGTCCACGTAAATATGAAATTCTTGTCAGCTACAAACCCCAAGAATGGCCAAACTTACAAGAAAAATTCACTCCAAGTTGGGAAGATAGTGAAAACACCCCAAAATCCAAAAAGTCACCTGCACCTAAAACTCCATCAACCCAAAAATCCACACACCCACAAATATTCATGATGAGCCCTTCAAGTTCCATCCATACCCAAGATTTTCGTCCACTCCAAACTTTTGAAAAATAAGGTATCAGTCATGCTCCAAAAATCCCCAAGAAAAACATAGTACTACCTTCTGGAGAAAAACCCCCAACAAGTGACATTGAGGCAACAATGAACTGGCAATCAGAAAATTCCATCTGCCAAAACAAAGTGCTCAATAATATTGGCAACACCATAAAAAATGTGGCCCATACACAAAACAAGTTAATGAGCAAAGTAGAAACAATTGAGAAAAAGGTGGAGCAGACATCGTCTCAGCATGCAGGACTAATCAAAGCCTTGGAGCTAAGATTGGCAAATTTACAATATGAGATTTGTCCGCCAGGAACTTCACTTTTCCAGTTCTTTCAACAACAACAAAAAGAGACGATTTCACTCAAGGAACAGATCCAAATTTTGAGAAATGATCGTTTTGAGTCACAAAAAACCCCACTTTTATCTTCAAAACCTGCCTTCTACCCCATGTCAACACAAGCATATTCCCCACAAAAAATGGACAACACCTTTTCTACTTTTCCTACTACCTCACACCATCCTATCTCTTTCACCCAACCCTTAAAAGAACAAACTGAATTCGATATTGCAAAAATCATTTGGGAAAGAAAAGATGTTCTTGCAGCCAAGAAACATACAAAGAAAAGGCGAGACCAAGGAGAAAGCTCAAAAGGGTCCAACCCACCCTGAAGACTTCTATGTCTCCCAGCCAAGAAACATGTCAGAAGGAGATACTACATGGTCAGAATCTCTAAATTCCTTTGACAATGATACAATGGAAGAAAGCTCTCCATCAAGCAATGATTCCACAGAAAACTCTTCCGAAGAAGATGATCCCCCGATATTTGTGAGCCAACTAAGAGACCCTGAAATATCTGAAGTAGAGGAGGATCAAGAAGGCATGATGGGTGAACCGATACCAGAAAGAAGACAGGAACCCATGGCGTCAAAACCAGTTAGAACTGGCTTCCACACCTTCACCTTAGACGACGTCAGAGTTTCAAAATGGCCTCAAAAGATCCAAGACTTCTATACTTGGATGGTGACCAAAAATTTGGTGGAACGAGAAAAGTATATCATCCTATCAGAACTAACTTCACGGTTCTCAGGAATCCTTAGGGATTGATGGAATTCACTTGGGATTCAAGACAAAATTATTTTTCTTACATCCAGGATTTTGCCTTCAACATCAGAATCCTACATGAAGTTTTATGCGGAGATACTAACTAGCCAAAGACAGGAGAAAATGCGAAGACAACTCTTCAAGATGAAGTGTGTGTCACTCGAAAGAAATGACATTGACAGGCATTTCCAAAAAATGGCAAAGATATACTTTGAAATCGGTGGAGACATCAACCTAAAGCAAGCCTTTGTTTATTCCCTTCCAAAGATGTTAGCAAGCCGAACCATGACAATCATTGAAGAAAAGTTTCAATCAAGCAATGATTCCGCAAAAAACTCTTCCGAAGAAAATGATCCCCCAATATTTGTGAGCCAACCAGGAGACCCAGAAATATCTGAAGTAGAGGAGGATCAAGAAGGAATGATGGGTGAACTGATACCACAGTATGATGAACAGATAAAGAGACTCCAAGAAAGCAAACTATATCATAGATACAAAAAGTTTTCCTACAAAAGGGCTGGTTATTGCCAAGCTACACTAACAGTTAATTTTCTTGTAGTCGCAAAAGTTTTCCTACAAATGGGGCTGGCTTCAACAACCCATAAGGGACGGCTTGCCAACCTACACAACTCAGAAAACTTTTGTACTAAAATCAACCCAACTGTTAAAACTCAGAAAACATTCGTACTACAACAAGCTAACTTTCTTAGAGTATTCTTACTCTATTTTCATACCTGGACCAGCCGTTCCATCCATTCGAAAGAAAGAACAAGAAGGAAATTTAGAAGGAAATCATATGTAGTATATCACAAAGATTTAGAAAGGTTACAAGATCCGCTTAAAACTACTACAAGACCTCCTTTATATAGGACTATGAGGTTATTACAAGACAAACCTGCATTAAAATAAACCTATCTTACATGGCAAACTTATCTACAAGTGGGTCCCTTTTTACATGTGAAGGACCTTAGGAAAAATAAACTAAAATATCCTGGAAACATGTGACAGGGGTGAAATATACATGGTTTTGGTATGTGACAGGTTGTGGGAGCATGTGAAAATAGTGTGCTTCATGTGACGCAGCATGTGGAGGCATGTGAAAGTGGGACCAAGCTGGTTTGGAAGGATGTGAAATTTTGTCTTGGCATGGGTAGATGATTTTTAGGGTTTTTTGGTAGGTAATATAGGATTATGGTGGGATTAACAAGGATTTAGATAATTGATCTTCCTGGTTTGTCTTCTAGGAATCTTTTCAGAGATCTTGTATAGTAACGCCTGGAATTTGTTGGTTCTTTCTCGGCATGTTCCTTCTCCTTTGGATTGTAAGATGTGATCCGTAACCTTAATCTGGAGATGTCTTGCGTGATCTTTTCCCGGATGATTTCATACGGAGTTTTATATTCTTTTGCTGCTTCTCAAACTTTTTCCCAGTGAGGATGACTGTTGGTATAATTCCAACTTGCCCAATCTTTTGGCCACATTTCTTTCGGGATGCACCTATTTTCCTGGAAGATAACTCTCTGTGTTTCACTGTATTCTTCTTCCATGGATAAAATAGACACGGGAAGTTTCCACCAGAATGACGCTTCTGCTTGTGCCTGGACTTTTCCATTAATGATGTTCACTGGCCTGTGAAACATAAATACCTTTGCATTGTAGGAATCATTGAAACATTTTTTCCAATATCTTCTAGGCTTGAACCATAATAGAAACACTTTAAGAGATGGTTCAATTTTTTCAAAATCTTTGAAGACATTGCACTTGAATTCCATGAAAATGTAGTACTTATGGCATAGGTACCAGAAAAACCATAATAATTCTTGTGGAAAATCCTTCGCTTGAGCTATGAATATATGGCAGAAAGGATATTCTGGATTTACCCCATATGGCTTGAGAATTGATCCTCCATGTTGCCGGAAAACTTGAAGCTCATAATAATTCCTTCTTTCCATAATAATTGACGGATCAAAGGGATCCATGAGGTTGAACAACTCTAGTAGATGATCTGTTGGCTTCAATGAACTTGTTCCTAATATATTTGAGAACATGAAAATCTTATTGGTTAGGTTTTGCTTAGGATTCAGCTTTGCCGAGGAAAATCTCTTTGAAAATTCTTCTGGTCGAGATAGAAAATCTGCGAGAATATTATCCTTTCCTTTGAGGTTCTTGACTTGGAACTTGTATGGAGAGAACCATTGAGCCCACCTGAGAATTTGCGGATTGGGAATAATTTTTGCATTCAACTGGATCATCTTTGGGAAAGCCTTCATATCCATTTCTATCGGAGATTCTGTGTGAATCAGGAAAAAATTGAATTTCTTGATTCCATTTTTTACTGCAAGTATTTCCTTAAATGTGGACTGATAATTTTGCTCCGCCTTTTTGAACCTTCCGCTAGCATATCCGCATATTTTTCTCTGGCTATCTTTTTCTTCAAAAATAACGGCACTCAAGTATTCACTGTTGGCATCAGTTTGCAGTATTTTTTTACCGTCGGAAGGGATGTAGAGGGACTTGACATTTTTTGAAATCTCCTTTATTTCCCTGACTACTTCATCTTGCTTCTTTCCCCATGATGGAGCATTTTTCTTGAGCATGTCTGTAAGTGGAGAAATGTATGTAGAAACATTTGGTATGAAATCTCTCACATAATTTACTATACCCAAGAACTGTTGGATTTGCTTTGTTGTGAAGCTGGTATTTGCAAAACTTGAGCAGTCCTTGACATATATGTGGCCCTGGACTGTATGCACCTTGGATAAAATGCATTCCAAGAAAATCAATCTCCTTCTGTGCAAGAACCATATTTTTTGCTTAAAGTATAATCCTGTATTGTGTTATCAATGCCTCAAACTGACAGAGCAAATTGACATGTTCCTCACATGTATTGCTAAATAACAGGATGTCATCAATGTAAACCAAAGAGGTATGGCNAAACCAGTTTTGGGTCTTTCTTCAGGGTGAATTCCCAATTGCCAAAATCCAGATTTTAAATCAAACTTGGAAAAATATTTGGCCTTGGCTAAGTGGGAGAAATGAGTGAGTTTATTTGGGATAAGGAATTTATCATCTTGGAGGAAATGGTTAAGTGGTTAGTAATTAATGACTAACCTGAGTTTTCCTCTTGTCTGCTCAGCTCTTTCATTGACATAGAATTCTTCGCATGCCCACTGTGAATCGGATGGCTCTATTAGATCAAATTCCAAAAGTCCTTCACATTCTTTCTTTGCAAGCTGGAGATGATCTGGATTCATGCCTGAATGAATTGCTTTTGTTGGATTGATGTTTTCATTCTTCTTGAAAGGGAGCTTGATGAAAAATTGTTCATTTTTCCATTACGGGTTTTCCCTTTCTTCATGAAATCATTGTGGGATTCAGCACATGAGTTTTCAATGAGATTTTGCTCAATCTCCTTGATTTGTTCGTCGTTGGTGATTTGGAATAGCCTTTGAATCTCAGAATAAGGTTTGAACTACTTCTTAAAAGCTATATCGTTAGCCTTGATCTGGAGTTGATCTTTAATTTGTCTGTAAATGTTTAATCCAACGATAAGATCTTTTCCTGGTACATCAAATCCTATAAGCTTGCCCTGTACTTCAATCCTAGAAAGAACTTGATTGTGACCGGATGCTTTGTGATGACAGTGGTAGTCAGAATTCCATTTGATGCTGTGTTGAAATCCTTAAAGTGCGGCACCCATTAATCTTCAGGAAGAACAGCAGGATTTATGAGTGAGGAAACAGCTCCAGTGTCGATGAAAGCGATAACTCGAATCGGTCGATCCCATTTGGATGAATAGACTTTAACTTCTACTTGAGGAACGACTGCAAGAGCGTTGATCTCCTCTCGGGCTTCGATCTCTGGTTCTGAAATTTGATAGTTATCACTGCCTTGATCTTCATAGATATCCAGAGAGAAAAGAGTTTCTTCACTAGGTTCATCATCCACAGAGAATATGGATTCAAGGTTCTCCTTTTTTCCGAGATGTATGCCAGTGTAATCTTCAATCTCTTGAAGGAGTTTAACAGATCTTCTTGATTGAGGACAGTTTTTTGCGAAATGTCCAAGCTTGTGACAAATAAAGCTTGTGAAAATTTCCTGGCCTTCTACGTCTGAAATATTTTGTGCGTCTCTTGGACCTTGGTTTTCCATCTGGAATTGTTGGCCATCTGAAACTCCTGAATCCTTTGTGTCGCCTAGATTTTTTGTAGGGACATCCTGATCCAATGATCAGGTCGGATCTACGACATGCTTTGTCAAGTGCTAGATTGTGTTGGATAATTTATTTTCGGGTTGATTGTACAAATGTCCTCCAGCGCTACAAAAATATCTTGTCTGATGTAGCCGACTTATGGGATTGTTATTGAAACTCTTCTTCAATGATGGTCATGGTTCGGCTTGCTAACATCTTTGGAAGGGAAGAGACAAAGGCTTGCTTTAGGTTGCTGTCTCCACCGATTTCATAGTATATCTTTGCCATTTTTTGAAAATGCCTGTCAATGTCATTTATGTCGAGTGACACACACTTCATCTCAAAAAGTTGTCTTTGCATTTTCTCCTGTCTTTGGATAGTATCTCCGCAGAAAACTTCATGTAGGATTCTGATGTTGAAGGCAAAATCCTAGGATGTAAGAAAAGTATTTTCTTTCTTGAATCCCAAGTGAATTCCACCAATCCCTAAGGATTCCTGAGAACCGTGAAGTTAGTTCTGACAGGATGATATACTTTTCTCGTTCCACCAAATTTTTGGTCACCATCCAAGTATAGAAGTCTTGGATTCTTTGAGGCCATTTTGAAACTTTGACGTCGTCTAAGGTGAAAGTGTGGAAGCCAGTTCCAACTGGTTTTGATGCCATGGGTTCCTGTCTTCTTTTTGGTATCGGTTCACCCGTCATGCCTTCTTATTCCTCCTCTACTTCAGATATTTCTGGATCTCTTGGTTGACTCACAAATATCGGGGGATCATCTTCTTCGGAAGAGTTTTCTGTGGAATCATTGCTTGATTGAGAGCTTTCTTCCATTGTATCATTGTCGGAGGAATTTAGAGATTCTGACCATGTAGTATCTCCTTCTGACATGTTTCTTGGCTGGGAGACATAGAAGTCCGGAATCTTCTGATCAGAAATCATTAGATTTTCAGGGTTGGACCCTTTTGAACTTTCTCCTTGGTCTCGCCTTTTCTTTGTTTGTTTCTTGGTTGCACGAGCATCTTTCCTTTCCCAAACCATTTTTGCAATATTTCTTCTTTTAAGGGTTGGGTGAAAGAGATAGGATGGTGTGAGGTAATAGGAAAAGTAGAAAAGGTGTTGTCCATTTTTGGTGGGGAATATGCTTGTGTTGACATGGGGTAGAAGGTAGGTTTTGAAGAGAAAAGTGGGGTTTTCTGTGACTCAAAACGATCATTTCTCAAAAGTTGGATCTATTCCTTGAGTGAAATCGTCTCCTTTTGTAATTGTTGAAAGAACTGGAAAAGTGAAGTTCAAGGCGGACAAATCTCATATTGTAAATTTGCAAATCTTAGCTCCAAGGCTTTGATTAGTCCTGCATGCTGAGACGATGTCTGCTCCACCTTTTTCTCAATTGTTTCCACTTTGCTCATTAACTTGTTTTGTGTATGGGCCACATTTTTTATGGTGTTGCCAATATTAATGCGCACTTTGTTTTGGCAGATGGAATTTTCTGATTGCCAGTTCATTGTTACCTCAATGTCACTTGTTGGGGGTTTTTCTCCAGAAGGTAATACTATGTTTTTCTTGGGGATTTTTGGAGCATGGCTGATACCTTCTTTTTCAAAAGGTTGGAGTGGAGGAAAATCTTGGGTATGGCTGGAACTTGAAGGGCTCATCATGAATATTTGTGGGTGTGTGGATTTTTGGGTTGATGGAGTTTTAGGTTTAGGTGGTTTATTGGATTCTGGGGTGATTTCACTATCTTCCCAACTTGGAGTGAAGTTTTTTGGTAATTTTGGCCATTCTTGGGGTTTGTAGCTGACAAGAAATTCATATTTTCCTGGACGGCTTAATGAACCAATTGAAGGATCTTTATTTTCATATCTGGCTCGGAATTGCTTTTCAGTAGCTTTCCCCTTTTTCTTGGATTTTTGTTTGGGCTTGTTGAGGCCAAATCTTTCCCAGTGACGCTGGTGGTGTTCATCATATTCTCCAATTGGATCTTCCAAACAATCTTGGCAATCACAATCGAGATCCCAAGGGCAGTGTCTCGTAAAGGGGCATTTGTATCACCAAACTCTTTTGCCTTCTTTGTCGAAATGTTGACACCAGTCATGTTCTTCCATGATGCTTTGTATATTCCAGAAAAGTTCTCTTTCAGGGTCAGGGTCAGGATATTTGTCTTTTGGTTGGATCATTTGGCAAGAAAAGATGGTTTTATTTGGTTTTTTGATATGGGAATGGCCAAAGCTTATGGATACGGTTTTATCATTTCTTTTGGTAAAACTTGGCTCACCAAGTTGTAGAGGTTCTTCTGGTTCCCTTAACTTTTCATAATTTGTGATCCAGGAATCGGGAAGAATTTTGACAAGCTCATCTTTGGAAATTTGTCTGGTATTTGGGTGCACATGGTGTTTCCTTTGGTAGCATCAATATTTAGGAGTAAAGCATTTTCTCCTCCGGGAANGAATGGTCAAAACTTATGCAAACGGTTTTATCATTTCTTTTGGTAAAACTTGGCTCACCAAATTGTAGAGGTTCTTCTGGTTCCCTTAACTTTTCATAATTTGTGATCCAGGAATCAGGAAGAATTTTGACAAGCTCATCTCTGGAAATTTGTCTGGGTATTTGGGTGCACATGGTGTTTCCTTTGGTAGCATCAATATTCAAGAGTAAAGCATTTTCTCCTCCGGGAAGGCATAGATCCATGGCATGATTTTGGACCCGCCACGCCATTTGGTGATGAAGAGTGGCTTGGATAGAATCTTTGGCTTGTGGGGCACCTTGAATTTGGACTTGGATTTTTAGTGCTTCGGTTAAGTATGGATCAAAAAGGGACATGTTGAAATTTGGGAAAATAGTTATGAAGACAGTTCCTGCATTTAAGGTAACTTCCGCAGTACCCAAATTTGCATGTTGGTACTCCAAGTATCTTGTATCTAGAAGAGAAAGTCGGGCAACAACAGGTTGACCTTTTCTTCCATGATAAGTGAGAGCAATTCGGATAACACCAAAATGGATATGGGTGAAACCATGATCTCTCCATTGTCTGGGAAAATCATCTGGAATTTGGAGGGTAATAAACTGTTCCTCTCGAGTAGTGAGAATAGATGATGAACAGAGAAAGAGACTCCAAGAAAGCAAACTATATCATAGATACAAAAGTTTTCCTACAAAAGGGCTGGCTATTGCCAAGAAACACTAACACTTAATTTGCTTGTAGTCGCAAAAGTTTTCCTACAAAAGGGGCTGGCTTCAACAACCCATAAGGGACGGCTTGCCAACCTACACAACTCAGAAAATTTTTGTACTACAATCAACCCAACTGTTAAAACTCGGAAAATATTTGGACTACAACAAGCTAACTTTCTTAGAGTATTCTTACTCTATTTTCATAGATGGACCGGCCGTTCCATCAATTCGAAAGAAAGAACAAGAAGGAAATTTAGAAGGAACTCATATGTAGTATATCACAAAAATTTGGAAAGGTTACAAAATGATCTTACAACTACTATAAGACCTCCTTTATATAGGACTAGGAGGTTATTACAAGACAAACCTGCATTAAAATAAACATATCTTACATGGCAAACTTATCTACAAGTGGTTCCCTTTTTACATGTGAAGGACCTTAGGAAAAACCAACTAAAAGCTCCTGGAAACATGTGACAGGGGTGAAATATACATGGTTTTGGCATGTGACAGGTTGTGGGAGCATGTGAAAATAGTGTGTTGCATGTGACGAAGCATGTGGAGGCATGTGAAAACATGTGAAGGCATGTGAAAGTGGGTCCCATCTTGTTTGGTAGGATGTGAAATTTTGTCTTGGCATGGTAGATGATTTTTTAGGGTTTTTTGATAGGTAATATAGGATTATGGTGGGATTAACAAGGATTTAGATAATTGATCTTCTTGGTTTGTCTTCTAGGCATCTTTTCAGAGATCTTGTATAGTAACGCCTGGAATTTGTCGATTTTTTCTCGGCATGTTCCTTCTCCTTTGGATTTTAGGATGTGATCCGTAACCTAATCTGGAGATGTCTTGCGTGATCTTTTCCCGGATGATTTCATACGAAGTTTGATATTCTTTTGCTGCTTCTCGAACTTTTTCCCAGTGAGGATGACTGTTGGTATAATTCCAACTTGCCCAATCTTTTGGCCATATTTCTTTCGGGATGCACCTATTTTTCTGGAAGATAACTCTCTGTGCTTCACTGTATTCTTCTTCCATAAATAAAATAGACACGGGAAGTTTCCACCAGAATGACGCTTCTGCTTGTGCCTGGACTTTTCCATTAATGATCTTCACTGGCCTGTGAAACATGAATACCTTTGCATTGTAGGAATCATTGAAACATTTTATCAAATATTTTATGCTTGAATCATAATACAAACACTTTAAGAGTTGGTTCAATANGCCCAATCTTTTGGCCATATTTCTTTCGGGATGCACCTGTTTTGCTGGAAGATAACTCTCTGTGCTTCACTGTATTCTTCTTCCATGGATAAAATGGACACGGGAAGTTTCCACCAGAATGATGACTCTGCTTGTGCCTGGACTTTTCCGTTAATAATCTTTATTGGCCTGTGAAACATGAATACCTTTGCATTGTAGGAATCATTAAAACATTTTATCCAATATCTTCTAGGCTTGAACCATAGTAGAAATACTTTAAGAGCTGGTTCAATGTTGTCAAAATCTTTGAAGACATTGCACTTGAATTCCATGAAAATGTAGTACTGATGGCATAGGTACCAGAAAAACCATAATAATTCTTGTGGAAAATCTTTCGCTTGAAATATGAATATATGGCAGAAAGGATAATCTGGATTGACCCCATATGGCTTGAGAATTGATCCTCCATGTTGCCGGAAAACTTGAAGCTCATAATAAGTCCTTCTTTCCATAATAATTTACAGATCAAAGGGATCCATGAGGTTGAACAACTCTTGTGGATGATCTGTTGGCTTCAATGAACTTGTTCCTGATATATTTGAGAACATGAAAATCTGATTGGTTAGGTTCTTATGCTTCGGCTTTGCCGAGGATAATCTCTTTGAAAATTCTTCTGGTCGAGATAGAAAATCTGCGAGAAAATTATCCTTTCCTTTGAGGTGCTTGACTTGGAACTTGTATGGAGAGAACCATTGAGCCCACCTGAGAATTTGCGGATTGGGAATAATTTTTGCATTCAACTGGATCATCTTTGGGAAAGCCTTCATATCCATTTCTATCAGAAATTCTGTGTGAATCAGGAAAAAGTTGAATTTCTTGATTCCATTTTTTACTGCAAGTATTTCCTTGAATGTGGAGTGATAATGTTTCTCCACCTCTTTGAACCATCCGCTGGCATATCCGCATATTTTTCTCTGGCCATCTTTTTCTTCAAATAGAACGGCACTCCAGTATTCATTGCTGGCATCAGTCTGCAGTATTTTCTTACCGTCTGAAGGGATGTAGAGGGACTTGACATTTTTTGAAATCTCCTTTATTTCCCTGACTGCTTCATCTTGCTTCTTTCCCCATGATGGAGCATTTTTCTTGAGCATGTCTGTAAGTGGAGAAATGTATGTAGAAATATTTGGTATGAAATCTCTCACATAATTTACTATACCCAAGAAATGTTGAATTTGTTTTGTTCTGAAGCTGGTATCTGAAAACATAAGCAGTTCTTGACATATATGTGGCCCTGAACTGTATGCACCTTGGATAAAATGCATTCTAAGAAAATCAATCTTCTTTTGTGCAAGAACCATCTTTTTTGCTGAAAGCATGATCCCGTATTGTGTTATCAATGCCTCAAACTGACGGAGCAAATTGACATGTTCCTCTAATGTATTGCTAAATAACAGGATGTCATCAATGTCAACCAAAGAGGTATGGAGGTTGGGCTGGAATATTTTTATCATGGCTTTTTGGAACAAGGACGGTGCAGTCTTTAATCCGAAGAGCATGACCTTCCATTGGAAGTGATGATCGGGGATGCAAAAACCAGTTTGGGTCTTTCTTCAGGGTGAATTCCCAATTGCCAAAATCCAGATTTTGAATTAAACTTGGAAAAATATTTGGCCTTGGCTTAGTGGGAGAAAAGAGTGAGTTTATTTGCGATAGGGAATTTATCCTCTTGGAGGAAATGGTTAAGTGGCCGGTAATTAATGACTAACCTGAGTTCTCCTCTTGTCTGCTCAGCTCTTTTATTGACATAGAATGCTTCGCATGCCCACTGTGAATCGGATGGCTCTATTAGATCAAATTCCAAAAGTTCTTCACATTCTTTCTTTGCAAGCTGGAGATGATCTGGATTCATGCCTGAATGACTTGCTTTTGTTGGATTGATGTTTTCATTCTTCTTGAAAGGGAGCTTTATGAAAAATTATTCATTTTTCCATAACGGGCTTTTCCCTTTCTTCATGAAATCCTTGTGGGATTCAGCACATGAGTTTTCAATGAGATTTTGCTCAATCTCCTTGATTTGTTCGTCGTTAGTGATTTGGAATAGCCTAGGAATCTCAGAATAAGATTTGAACTGCTTCTTAAAAGCTATCCCGTTAGCCTTGATCTGGAGTTGATCTTTGAGTTGTCTGTAAATGTTGAATCCAACGATAAGATATTTTCCTAGTACATCAGATCCTATCAGCTTGGCCCTGTACTTCAATCCTACAAAGAACTCGATTGTGACCGGATGCTTTGTGATGACAGTGGTAGTCAGAATTCCATTTGATGTTGTGTTGAAATCCTTAAAGTGCGGCACCCATTAATCTTCAGGAAGAACAGCAGGATTTATGAGTGAGGAATGAGCTCCAGTGTCGATGAAAGCAA
The DNA here is from genome assembly GCA_005239525.1 of Nicotiana knightiana. Lineage (NCBI taxonomy): Eukaryota > Viridiplantae > Streptophyta > Magnoliopsida > Solanales > Solanaceae > Nicotiana > Nicotiana knightiana. Next base: position 2,788 of record ML392696.1, on the reverse strand, counting down.
TAACTCGAATCGGTCGATCCCATTTGGATGAATAGACTTTGAGTTCTACTTGAGGAATGACTGCGAGTGNACGACTGCAAGAGCGTTGATCTCCTCTCGGGCTTCGATCTCTGGTTCTGAAATTTGATAGTTATCATTGCCTTGATCTTCATAGATATCCAGAGAGAAAAGAGTTTCTTCACTAGGTTCATCATCCATAGAGAATATGGATTCAAGGTCCTCCTCTTTTCTGAGATGTATGCCAGTGTAATCTTCAATCTCTTGAAGCAGTTTAACAGAACTTCTTGATTGAGGACAGTTTTTTGCGAAATGTCCAATCTTGTGACAAATAAAGCATATGTTCTTCTTATGAAAATTTCCTGGCCTTCTACGTCTGAAATATTTTATGTGTCTCTTGGACCTTGGTTTTCCATCTGGAATTCTTGGCCATCTGAAACTCCTGAATCCTTTGTGTCTCTTAGATGTTTTGCAGGAACATCCAGATCCAGTGATCAGGTCGGATCTGCGACATGCTTTGTCAAGCGCTGGATTGTGTTGGATAATTTCTTTTAGGGCTGAGCGCTTTGTACAAATGTCCTCAAGTGCTACAAAAATAGCTTGTATGATGTAGCCGACTTGTGGGACCATTATTGATTGAAAATTTTCTTCAATGATGGTCATGGTTCGGATTGCTAACATCTTTGGAAGGGAAGAAACAAAGTCTTGCTTTAGGTTGATGTCTCTACTGATTTCAAAGTATATCTTTTCCATTTTTTGAAAATTCCTGTCAATGTAGTTTTTG
>ML392695.1:0-39651 GCA_005239525.1 Nicotiana knightiana | reverse complement strand
TTAAACTCCAAAAATTTTGCAGCAACGAACTTCTTAAGTCCAGCATCCTCGGTCTTGTACTTTTTCTCAAGAGCGTTCCATAACTCTTTTGAAGTTTCCATGACACTATAAACATTATACAAGCCATCCTCCAAACAACTTAAAATGTAGTTTCTGCATAGGAAATCAGAGTGTTTCCATGCTTCAATTACCACAAACCGTTCAGCCTCAGGAGTATCTTCTCCCACGACTGGAACATCCTCCTTGATGAATCGTTGCAGGCTTAGTGTAGTTAGATAGAATAGCATCTTCATCTGCCAACATTTGAAATCTGTACCGAAAAATTTCCCGGGCTTTTCTGTCGGTGCCATTGTATGCGTTGGTCTTGACGAGGCAGCATTACTCGATGAAGCACCCGTTCCAGCAGCATTTCCATTAGTTTGGGTTTCATTCATCATGTTTGAATTTATATGTTGATGATATGCTAATAATGAGCAAAGACATTGCCGACATTCAAGCTACTAAGCAAATGTTTGCTAGTAAGTTTGATATGAAAGACTTAGGAGTTGCCGATGTAATTCTAGGAATTAAAATCCAGAGGACTCCTCAGGGTCTGGCTTTGTCTCAATCACATTACGTGAAAATGGTACTTGAAAAATTCAAACACTTGGAATTTAGAAGTGCAAGAACTCCAATTGACTTAAACCATTATCTTGTAAAGAATAAAGGTGAAAGCACGTCTCAATAGGATTATGCTCATGTGTTGGGAAGCTTAATGTATATCATGAACTATATACGTCCTGATATAGCTTGTGCAATAAGTAAACTTATTCAATTCACAAGTAATCTCAACAAACATCACTAGTGGCAATGAAACGAGTTCTGGGATATTTGGAATATACCCAAGATTACGCTTTGCACTACAATAAATATCCTGCGGTTATCGAAGGATATAGTGATGCAAATTGGATAACCGGCTCAACAGAAACAAAGTCCACAAGTGGATATGTTTTTACTGTTGGTAGAGGAGCAGTATCTTGGAAGTCTTCCAAACAGACGTGCATCGCTCGCTCTACAATGGAATCTGAGTTTATAGCTTTGGATAAGGTCGGCGAAGAAGCTGAATGGCTTCGAAATTTCTTAGAATACATTATGTTCTGGCCAAAACCTTTGGCTCCTATATGCATATATTGCGATAGTGAGGTTGCAATAGGATGGGCAGGGAGCTTTATCTATAACAAAAGGTCTTGTCATATACTACGAAGACATAAAACCGTTAGACAATTACTCTCTAGTGAAATTATCACTATTGATTATGTAAGATCAAAGTATAATGTAACGGATCCGCTTACAAAAGACCTAACTAGAGAGTGAGTTGAGAAATCATCTAAGAGAATGGGACTATGGCCGAGGACAAGTCATCATGGCGGTAACTCTACCTAGAATTTTGGATATTCCAAGATCTAGGTTCAAGGAGCTCAAACAAAGTTGTGATTGACCGGTTCAACATTGCCAAAGTAAAATCTTCGATCCCTTCTCGTGAAGAAGACAATGTTCAGTAACAAGGATAGAACTTTACACATTCTTTAATGATTACCTAAGTTTGATGTGGTATTTATCAAATAGTGTTAATCTAAAGGATTACACGTTTAGGAATCACCTATGTAAGTGTGAAGTGGAAGCCGCTTCAATGAGATTTCTGTAAGGCCAATTCTCTACGCACTTATCAAACCAGGCGATGTTCATGGCTGAAACGAACACAACAATGAGAACCAAAAAACGGTTAAGGGTTGGTTGTGTGACATATGGTTGTCTAGGTATACACTAAAGTTCAACGGTTCAAAGATATCAAATCTACCGATTGACCGAGTATATCCGACATATGCTCACTACGGAAAGTTCAAAGGGAAACTTACTTATCCAGATGCAATTAATCCTTAATTGCAAATCACACAACTTTCATCTATGTTCATTATTGTTACAGTCATTCCCCATTCATGTGGGAGATTGCTGGACTTTAAGCCATTGGGCTTTAAAGACTAGAAGTGTGAATTGAGAAATGGTGGGCAATAAAATGGAGGAAAATGGAAAATTTGAATCAAGTGAGCTTTGTCATTTATGACAAATGAACTTTGTCCCTCATTAGTGAGGGATAACTACACTTGTGTGTATAAATATAGGATCACTTCTTTAGAGCTCTTAAAGGAGTTGAAGAGAATGAAGCATCGCGTCGTCGTCGTCGCTCGGCTCGGCTTCGGCTTTGGCTTTGGCTTTGGATTTGGATTTGGATTTGGATTTGTCAAATGATCGATGATGATTAATTTTTTGACAAAGTTTATTTAATTAATTATTTAAGAATTAATTAAGTGTCAGTCAGTTCATTAACGGTTTAACTGGAATGTATAATCCAAAACGTTGAACGCTGCTTTTCCCTTCTGTCCACATTATGAACAGACACCTCTTCCTTTCAAAGATCTGTTCACATTATGAACAGACATCACACCTCTTTCGACAATTGCCTATAAATTTCGAGGCATGGCTTTCTTTTTCACTCACTCGAAAATACAGAACTCCCTTCTGAAAATCCTGCATTCTACTTCGCAGTTTCTCTCTCAAATTCGTAAGTGTGATTTTGCTCCGGTTTTTGAGTTTGTTGGTATCCTGCAGTTTGTATTGCCACTGTTGCAGGAAGGTTTATCTCGTTTCATCCTGGGAAGATTTAATCAATTACCTTGGCAACTTGTGAGGGGGTTCAAATTCCTTAAGGACGCACAAGAAAATTGTGGACTCGGAATATTTCTTATCGTTTACAGCTTTTCAGTTTCTTCTAACAGTTTTCTAATTTTTATTTTAACACAGTAGTGATAACAAAAAGTCTGATTTTTTTGCTTGGTATAAATGAAAGTGTACATTTTATTAAACTTGCACCTTATACTTGATGTTGTGAATTGTTTTTTTTTCTGAAAATTGTTGTGTAAAATAATTTTCATGCTCAGAAAGTGTGTAACAGTGATTTAATGCATAATTCACGGGGTAACTTGTGTATTTTGCCTAATACCATTGATATCTAATTTTCAATTTGATGTTTGTGTTTGACATCGACTGGAGGTTAAAATGAGTATTATAGCACGAAATCTTTTTATGTTAATTGGAGCAACTTAGTAAGTTATAAAGTATAGTTTAATTTTATATAAATTATTAAAAAAAATTAATTGTAAACTGTGATTCCTATTATTATTCTCTATCCATGATTTACCGGATATAATAATGATTATTTATTTATCAAAAACTTAACTAAACACCAACAAATAATAATTTTAATAAAATTAAAATATTGGGCCCGTATACAAATATTTCCTCATCTAGTCATCATATAAAAATGAAAAAGTCTGGTCTCTAAGTCTTTAAATATACGATATATTTATAAATAATAGTATAGAAAATTGTTAGTCTTTCTAAGTTCCATGTCATGCAAAATTTAATAAATTCCCACTCCAAGTCTATAAGGATACAAATCTCCAATGGGACAAGTTCAATCGCCGCTCTCAAGCATGCACTTATATACCAACATATATGTCACCATGTCATGCACACCTCATGATATAACACGTTAAATATTATATACATGCTGTGGCGGACGCACGTGGTGGCAAGAAAATACTGTATATATGTATAAAGTACGATTAAAGTTGCATAAATTTTGTATAAATATTTTATTTGAACGCACTTGACAATTATTATTTTACGACTAAAATTATATACTTCTAAGATTAAATTTGCTTGTATAAAATTTTGGGTTTGCTATATATATATGAAAAATATATATATTGCACCTAAACTTGTTCAGAAATTCACTTGCACACTTAAATTTTGGGCGGCGTCCTTTTTCCTCCTTTATCTTGTTTAAGGTAAATTTAATACCACCCTGAATTATATAATACCAGTTTCATAAGCAGGGGCGGAGCTAGAGTATCCCGTGCTGATTTGGTCGAATCAATAGCTTTGTTTCAAATCATGTATTTATTTGTAAAAATTTATTGAATATATATAAATTATTAATTTAGAACACAGTAATTTAAAACAATTAGAATTTTTGAACCCATAAACTTAAAATCCTGACTCCGCCTCTGTTCATAAGGTAGAGTAATATATATGTGCGCCGGTTCAGCACCACATCAGAAATTCACTTTAATTTAATTTTTCACACTTTTTACTTTTACTTCTTTTTTTTGTTAATTATGCTTTTAAACTAATTATTATTAAAAACAGTCATAATATATCATCATCTGCTAATAGCAATGGAGACAGGAGGAGCGAGAAGTTTGCAAATTCAAATTTACCATATGAGTGAAACGGCTTACCCAATAAATGCTTAAAGAACAAAAATCCCGTCAAATAAATACCGTAAAAAAATGCAGTGAGATTTACTGTAAGCACTATAATTTCCTCTCAAGACTATTTTCGAAACCAATAAATGGCAGTGCTTTGGTGAAGAAATTTTTGAAAGAAGTACTCCTGGTTCACTTTAATTGATTTTTTGATCTTGTTTGATTTATTCAGATACAGAATTAACCTTTTTTTTAAAGTTATCCTTGGAGTATTTGTTATTTTTTCAATGAACAACGTAAAAGTTAATATGATTAAATTTATTATTAATTAATATTAAGGGGTGAATTCTTTAATATGTATAAGAACAATTAAAAACAATAAATAAAGTGGACCGGAGAAAGTTGATGAGAAGTCAATTTTCACTGACAAACTAAAGGAGCAGCTAGTTATTAAGAAAACATTTAAAGGCGAGAGAAGAGTGAAAATGGAAGAGTTGCTTTATGGGACCAATACTATTAAGGAATCTACGTTGGTGAAAAAATATTTACGAAAATAATAATATTCTTTATTTATTAGGGGACCAACAGTAATAGCATATTATTAAGATTAAACAAATAATTAATGACCAGAATAGATGCATAAATCATGGGACATCCTCTACCGTCTTAAAGAACTTTTGAGTTTTGACACACTTCCTTGATCTGGCAATATCCAACATTGAATGCATCTTATGGTGTTTCATGCTTTCCATTATTCTTTAAGGATTTTGATGGTTTATGTACGTGTATATATATATATATATATCACTATATGGAACATATATACCTGTTTATATATGTACATTTTATATATGTTGTATATAATAGTACTATATTATACAAAGTGAAATTCATACAGCTATATAACATAATCCAAACATATAGTAATATTTATACGATAAATATCTCACAAACTGAAACTATGACATATAATACACTCCAGAATTTTTATATCAATATTTTGGCGGAATTCTGAATATATAATATTTGTACCAATATTATTCTGTAAATTTATTTCTAAGTATGTATGTATCTTATACCATTTATATAAGGAATTTTTACCTCCTATAGCAAAGGTTGATACCTTATTTATTTTAAATAAATATCATTTTAAAAAATTATATTTCATAGCTACCTTTTGATTTTTATAGTCAAATATCTATTTATGGTCACCTCCTACTCTTAAGCCATAAAATACGCTTTGATTAATTTTTCTCTCTCATTCTTTCAGATTTTTCTACATCCTCTCTCTTTCAAACAACGCCACAAATCACAGTACCTCCGCTTTTCTTCTGAAAAAACCTCTGCCTTTCTAAAACTCACGAATATCCACCATTATCTTCCCTTGGAAGCTCCTAACTGATATTCTTCGATTCTTACAAATCTGAAACCTACGCACAAATAAAAAAAATAGTAGAAAAGTAAGATATAAAACGCATGGGGAAGTGAAAAGAGAGACCTCATAGACGACGATGCCATCAACATCGTCAGAATCATCAGTTTTGGAACATTTGGATTCTTATATATAATTTTGGAATTTTTGATTCTTGGATTTTGGATTCTTGAAACCAACGCAAAAATCATCGAAAGAATTCTTGAAATCGGTGGTTCGATGATTTTGGATCTTTTGTATATAAATTTGGAATTTTTACCTCCTGTGGGTTATTCTTGAACAAAGACGACGGAGTTTGGGCTGAGCAACTTGGAGAGTCGGTTACCCTTTTTTTATTATTGTATTTCATTGTATCTCACTGTATTTTATGTATTTCATTGTATTCATTATCTTTTTTTTTATTGCATTTCAATGTATCCCGTTGTATTCTATGTATTTCATTGTATACACTGTCTCGCTATATTCCATGAATGTATTCATATATTTTTTTAATTAATATAATTTATGTATTCGGATGTATTATATAATTGTATTTTTGAGGTATTTTTCGGTTGGAATCTTTTTTATAATTGAAAATGCAAAATTTGTGTGTTATAATTGAGTTTGTTAAGTTATACTAGGAGTCTATTATGTTAATTGATTCACTTTCCGTTTAAAAACAGTTGTAATCCCCTGTTTCACGCCGTCAATAAAGTCGAATACAATAATATGTCCAGCTGTAATCTCATGTTTCACGCTGCGAATACAGTCGAATACAAAAACTTGTCCAGTTGTAATCTCATGTTTCAGGCCTAGAAATGCTACTGTATTCATGAATACAATAGCTTAAATACATCGAATACACTCTAAAAAACCTGAAAGCACAGCTATAGGAAGTAATATAGTAATGATAGCTACAACTAGCTAATAACCACTAAACAATAGTAGTTTGTGAATTTTTTTCTCTATATAATTACTAGTAAGGTAGCGTTGGCCCAATAATACAATGCTTAGGTTGCGTTAATTAGTATGTGCAAATATTTTTCTTAATTTATATGCACTGATAATATAAATTTTACAAGTTATAAAAATAGTTATGGATAATTTATTAGAGATGCTACCTTTCATTCAAAATAAATGCTTCTAAGTTTTTGCACGTGCATTAAGAGAATCATTTAATAGCATTAATATGTTATTTAACTAAGTTGTGCTTTATATCTTCTTAAATTACACTTTATATATACTCATATTTTGTAGATCATTTATTGGTTCAAGGATAATTTGGAAAAAATACTAATTAATGTCTTTTTTGATTTTTTTAAAGTTATAATTATGTTTGCCAAATTAATTTAGCTCAAATAAAACATATTTTTGATCATAGAGAAATCCATGAAAGCTACAAAATGTACTGGTAAGACACCAGTAATGCCTCAAAGCTATTTAAATAATAATTAGGAAAATAACTTTACAAGCAAGGTCATTACTTATTTTTCTTTTTCATGTTAAGTTAGACTCTATTTTTTTCTACTATTTATTTTTATAAGATTTTGAGAGACGGGTATTGCTAAAGTTAGATTAATATTAATTTACAGTGATAGAAATGAAAGATGAATTTTAATTTAAAACCATGAGCTTCCTTTGTTTACCAAAAGGAAAGAACCTTAATTTAATTTTATAAGATTTTAAAAATAAATATGTTTGAAGTTAGATAGATTTTTCTTTATTATGACGGAAAGAGATGAGTTTTAATTAAAAAGAAAATTTTATTTTTTATTTACTATGAAGTTCACGTTTGAGAAGGAAAATTTGAGACGACATGCGCCCAAAATATAAGCTAGACATGATACTTATAAATTTGTGAGAAGGCGAAAGTTGTTATAAAATAACGACTGTAAAGTAAATAAACTAAAGACAAGCGTAGAGAGAAGCTGATATATTATTGAACTTTCAAACTGAACTGAAATCTCCTCTATTTATAGAAGAAAGGAAGTTGCTACTGCAAGTTGCTTGTAAGCTGCTACTGCAAGCTGCTGTGTAAGCTGCTTGTAAGCTGCAATGATAAAATCACCAACTCAGTTTTTGTCATATAAGGGAAGATTTGAGATTTTATTTACGTTGAAGTTGTTTAATTCAAGAAAACGAGATTTGCTTAATTCATGAAAATGAAAAACTAACTTTGATTTGTTTTGTTTAATTGTGGTATGAGATCTGAAAATGGAGGAAGAAAATAGGGGAACAGAGGAATTGCAATTTTAGTTTCATCTCTTTCATTCTTAGCCTTGAGTTTATTATAAAAATTGAATATGCGTGAAGGTTAGGAAGCAATGGCAATAAATTTTTTCCAGTGGTGTTAACTTTAGCAGAAGGCAAAAGAAGATGTAAATGTTAGAGGATTTCTTAAATTGAAAGTATAAGAGTAATTTTAAATATTTTCTCTTACAAAAATAATAACGACACGTGTTATGATCTTATTGGTGTGTGACGTTCCACATATTTTTTTATACTGGTAAAAAAAAGAGGTGCGTATTAGATAAAAGTTGAGTGTGTAAGATAATTTTTATGCTCAGAAAGTGTGTAATAGAGATTTGATGCATAATTCAGGGGGTAACTTATATATTTTACCTAATATCATTGATATCAAATTTTCAATTTGATGTTTGTATTTGACAAATGAGTATTATATCACGAATCTTTTTATGTTAATTAGAGCAACTTAATAAGTTATAAGTTATAATTTAATTATTTAATTTTACGTAAATTATTAAAATAAATTAATTATAAATTATGATTCCCAATATTATTCTCTATCCATGACTAACTGAATATAATAATAATTATTTATTTATTAAAAAATAACTAAATACCAATAAATAATAGTCTTAATAAAATTAGAATGTTAGACCTGTATAGTGGCCTTTCCTCATGCAGTGAAATATGAATAAGAACTTTAAATGAGCTCCATTCTTCAATGAGGTGTACAATACAAATAGCTATATGCAAAATGATAGCAACGTATAAAACAAAACTCAGATGGGACCCACATCTTCATAAAAACTTTTGCGTATGGTGGAAGTCAAATTCAGGCGAGAAAATAGGAATAGATTGTGTGAGTTTTATGTGATAGAAATTTCAGTTGTTGCTTCCTATGAGTTGCTTTTCATCTTTTTATATAATATATAGAATACAAAGGATTTTGGCCGTTAGGAATAATGCAATGTCAATCATCTTAATTGAATATATGTATTTTCCACATATATTTACACTACGTCTCTCGACTTCGGTTGACCTAGTGAACCAAACATCCACCTCTTACTATATACGTTAATTTATATATTGCATGTTACATATATTCCACCATAGCGTATGCATATATACCTGCAGGCTCAGTTTTATATAGTATAAAAAATATGCTATGCACCCTATATATTCAGCCTATCTAGCTGGCTGACACCTTGTATATTTACTTCAATTGTAGTTTGAAATTTTGGGTCTGTATACGTAGTTTCTGATTCTTGTCTACGTAGGCATATAATACTTCAATGGTGGAGGCTGTCGAAAGAACAAGATCAATTTCTCGTAGGCCAAAACTCCAATGAGCAACTCAGTTTTGAGTTAGTAAACACTACTAAAAAACTGTCAAAATTCGTCCAAATCATACCGATCGAAATTGGCCGGAAAGAAAAACCTATCGAAATCGATAAAAAAAGGGTGTAATTGGTCGCAAAATTCAAAGAACCAACTTCAATTAAACATACCGACCACCATCGGTCGGTAAATATGGTCCCATAATATCAAAACACTGTAGCACCTGACACAAATCACATTCCCGACCACAATCGGTCGGAATATGGTCAAAATTTGACCAAAAACTGGTCAAACTTGGCTATTATGTACAAAAAAATGTTAAAATAAAATAAGCTCCTCATTTCGACTGATTTATTGAAACAACGCCTAGGTTCTCTTTTATTTTTCCATAACTAATATTATTTTTCAAAAAGATTTGATAAAGTCTTCGACCGATATCGGACAGTATTAATGGTCAAACGCAATCAAACATTTATAGATTATTGTTACTTACAATCTACATATATTTAACATCCTAAATTGTAATATATATATATATTACAATTGCTTCGATGTTGTTATGTGTGATTTGAGGCTTCGAGTAGGTCCGTGTTATGTTATGGAACTTGTTGGTATATTTGGACGAAGTCCCGAGGGGCTCTGGCGTATTTCGGATTGATTTCAAATTATTTTTTTTCATGTTTTCACTGCTGGTAGCTGGTGTTTCAAACCGTCTTCGCGATCGCAAAGGTTCGCACTCGATTGCGTAGTGTATCAGGGTATTTGACCGTTTTCCTTCACCGCGTTCGCGCCAGTGGCATTGCGTTCGCGAGCCTTAGTGAGGTTTGGGCATCGCATTCGTGCCCTTAACATACCCTCTCCTATAATAATAATATTACAATCGTTTGTACTCCATTAAATACGAGAAACTAAGGGTTGATGAACTGTCTATATAAAGATTTTCCTTGGCTGAGTTAGGTGTCAATATTTTTTATATCTACGGGAAGTCGGCGGGGATCCAGAGAAGCTGTCAGTATCTATTTTACATTTGTTAAGGGCCAGAAGGTTCAATGGTCGAATTAGCACTCCTAATATATGTTAACATTAGTACATTTACTTTTCCAGAGGTGTCGTCACAGCCACGTCCAACAAAACACACTACTCTTCCACGCTATTTTATTTCCTTTATAACAACAACTTAGGATGTTAATCTTATATGAAAAACAATAATAGAATATAAGAAAAATATCACTACTAGATTCAAATATTTACAATTTACTTAAATTCTTAAATATTATTGGTCTAATAACCTTAAATATTCTGAAGATGCTTTAAAATCTATTGAAATATTTATTATGTGAATAGTGACGGCGTGAAAGGGTGGTGAGAGGATATAAAAGGCTAAAGGGGCCAATTGGTTCTGTTTTGTGCTAAATAATTAATGTTGCCAAGAGAAAATATACGTAATCGCTAAAGTAAATCCTCGTTTGACGATGGACTTGGAGACAGAAAATATATATCAAATTCAATTCTTTTAAAACAATTAAATAAACTTCTCATTTTACCTTTAACAAAATATATTTATAATCATACAAATGCTATATCATGACCACAAGAACCTTATATTATACAGAAAAACTTGTTATAATACAGATTGAAGGCTGTAGGAATGTGATAGAAAAGTTACTCTCAACGGCCCCAATCTTCGAATTAACTCAGAAATTTCTTGGCAGAAGGCTCCTTTTGCCCATGAAAAACTTAATTTTTTGCTCTTTTATTTTCCTAGAAGAAAAATTGAAATAGTAACTTATGCAAAGGGAAATTTTCGTTCCTATACCATATAGGAAATTATATTATCAAATTGTTCATAGTTTGCATATTACCCGCCATGCTAATAATATTTCTACAAAAAATAGACAATTCATTAAATAAGGAATCATTGTAGCTGTAGGCTTCCTTATTTAGGCGCGCTAATATTGAGAATTTCTTAATTAATTGTCTGGTTTTAATGGATTCGATCTAATCTTTTTAAAATATTTAATTACTTGGAACTCAACTGAAAGGATTAAAAATATACAAGTGTTCTGTTTGTAGATGCTTTGTTTTTTGTTTTCACAAATCAAAAACGACTAAAACTTCTACAAATCTTCTGCAAAAAATGCTATTATGTCGAAAATCCCAATTATGCTACAATTGAATGGGAATTGGGAATATTAAAATTCAATTTACCCAATTTGTAAATTTTTTGTAGATAAATTATAGATTATTTATATTCTGATTGTAGATGCTTTATTTTTTGTTTTCACAAATCAAAAACGACTAAAACTTCTACAAATCTTCTGCAAAAAATGTAATTATGTCGAAAATCTCAATTATGCTACAATTGAATGGGAATTGGGAATACTAAAATTCAATGTACCCAGTTTGTAGATATTTTGTAGATAAATTTTAGATTATTTGTATTCTGATTGTAGATGCTTTGTTTTCTGTTTTCACAAATGAAAAATGACTAAAACTTCTACAAATCTTCTGCAAAAAATGTAATTATGTCGAAAATCTCGATTATGCTACAATTGAATGGGAATTGGGATATTAAAATTCAATATACCCTGTTTGTAGATATTTTGTAGATAAATTTTTGATTATTTGTATTCTGATTGTAGATGCTTTGTTTTCTGTTTTCACAAATCAAAAATGACTAAAACTTCTACAAATCTTCTGCAAAAAATGTAATTATGTCGAAAATCTTGATTATGCTACAATTGAATGGGAATTGGGATATTAAAATTCAATGTACCCTGTTTGTAGATATTTTGTAGATAAATTTTAGATTATTTGTATTCTGATTGTAGATGCTTTGTTTTCTGTTTTCACAAATCAAAAATGACTAAAACTTCTACAAATCTTCTGCAAAAAACGCAATTATGTCGAAAATCTCAATTATGCTACAATTATGTGATTCTCCTATATGCTCTTGTTAATCCTTACGAAACTGCTATGCTAAATATGGAATCCATAAAAACATGATGAAGGGATAAATTGTAACGATCCGGTCGGTCATTCCGTGAGATTAGACCCGTTTTCCCTGTTTCAGCTTTTTCATGTGTTAATTAACTTAATTATGATGTGTTGGGCCGGTTGGTTCGGGTTCAGGGTGGTCGTGGTGAGAATTAAGACACTTAGCCTCTCAAATGAGCTTAATAGTTGGAAAAGTCAACCGGGAGTTGACTTATAGGTAAACGACCTCGGAATGCAAATTTTATGGCTCGGATAGCTTCATTAGGTGACTTGGGACTTAAGAGTGTGTTCAGAATATTTTTGTGAGGACCGGTGTAGAATTAGGCTTGAATTGGCGAAAGTTAATTTTTGGTAATTTTCGGTCGGCAGTGGAAATTAGGCTATCGGGGAAGGAATGAAATTCTAATAGTTGGAACAGGTTCGTAATGTTATTTGGATATGTCTGCAAAATTTCAGGTCAATCGGAGTTGTTTTGCATAGTTTCGACATCGTTGGTGGATTTTAGAAATTTCAAAGTTCTTAGGCTTGAATCCGACGTGATTTTGGTGTTTTGATATTATTTTTAGTGTTTTGAGAGTGAAACTAAGTTTTAATGATCATTTATGATGTGTTGGAAAATTTGGTTGGGGTCCCGAGGGGCTAGAGATTGATTTCGGGTGATTAACAGGCATTTTTAGCCTTAGAAGAACTGATGTTTTTGCTGGTGTGTTGCAGGTAAGATTTTCCTCTATGCGATCGCTAGGTGTCTTAAGAAATCACATAAGTCAGTTGGTGAGGCCCAGGAAATTGTTCTGTGCGATCCCAGGTGAAGAGGTGTGATCGCAGAGTAGAGGGGGAGAAGGCAGTGCGGTCGCAGGGGCTTGTGCGCGATCGCAAAGGGGTTTTGGGCGCGTGGGTAGTTGGTTGAGTACTCTGTGCGAATGCACAAGAGTGTCCGCGATCGCGAAGGTGGAGGAAAATCAGTGCAGTGCGAAAACACGTGATGGTTCGCGTTCGCACTGAGGGACAACTGGACAGTATATAAAATGAAATCCTCCGCGACCATAACCTATTTTAACACCATTTTTGAACGGGAAAAGAGCTTAGAGGCGGTTTTGAAGAGGGAAAATCAGTGTTCTTCATAGAGGTAAGTATTTTGGACCTTAAAACTCGATTATAGGTGATTAAGGAACATAATCTCAGTGTTTAATTCATGAAAATCAGTAGAAAAAGGTGGGGTTACGGCTTGAGATTATGAGACCTTTAGGGATCGATTTGAGGGATCAAACGAACTCCGATTTTAGCGTTCTTTATATATACGGACTCGTGAGATGATGAAGAACACTTTGGTATAAAAACTTTTGAGTTCCGAGACACGGTCCCGGGCGTCGGGTTTTGGCTAATTTCGGGTTTTGAGCTAAATTTGGTACTTTTCAATTGGAATTCATTCCTTAAGCATAATTTGACGATAAAAATCTGAACTTGGTAGATTTGGAGAACTCAGAGGTCAAATCTTGAGGTAATTAATGTTTTCAAACTTGGTCCTGAGGGTTCGAAATCCCGAGCTAAATGATTTATAACTATAATTGAGGTGATGCACATGCCAAGTTACGGGCGTGCGGGTGTGCGCCGAGTATTTGTGGCCTGGCTTATCCCATGACACCGCTTAGTGATTATTCCCTGATGATATCTCTGCTTTTGTTAATGTGGTAATTGTGAACTTGTTAGAAATCATGTTAAGTATAAATGCTAGGCTTCACGCCGAAAATGCTGAGACCCGAGTGGTCGTAAATTACTGTCTCATTTTGTGATTATTTGATTCATATACTCAGTCCTGTTATAGCATACCACTTCATATCGCAGTCTCAGTATTGTTAATTATATGCATACATATCATTGTTTCGGGATGATGGATGCATCTGTGATCCATGTGAGTGAGACTGAAGAGTAATGATTGAGTGAGGCCAAGAGCCTATTATTGAGACAGTTATGAGATCGTATTTCACACCGCATCGATATTAAATCATGCCTTCGTTGGCTTGATATGGCGCTTGGGCCACTAGGCACGCTCCAGAGTCTTTACACCCCCAGCAAGCGCATTGATGATGAGGGATGGATTTTTCCTGGGCATGGATTTGGTCCGAAGCTGATGTTATATGAGGGATGGATCTTCCCTGGACATGGATATTGTCCGAGTGTTGTATTATGGAGATAGATCTTCTCCGTGGGGCTGGACTGGCCTTTTACCTCAGTACGGAGTGACTACGGTCACCAATGATTATGTACATTCCGGGATGGACCTTTCCCTGGGCCTAAAAGCCATATGCGGTACTGAGTGGGCTGTTGTGTGAGGTTTGTGAGCACTATGTGCATATCCACACTGGTTTCATACATATATTTTCATGATGGCATGTAATGATACTGACATACTTGGCATATTTATTCATTCTGATAAACTGTTTGCATGTCTAATTTCTATATATTGTTTATTGTAATTTCTGAGGTTTTGTCCGTCACTACCTCTCAGCCCATAGTTTGGGCTCGTTACTTCTGAGTTGGTGTACTCACGTTACCCCCTGCACCTTGTGCAGATCCAGGTACACCGGGACCCGGTAGTGGATATTGAGCAACTGTCAGAGTTTTCATTGGAGTTTTCGAGGTAGCAGTTGGCGATCGCGACCTCGTCTTCTCTTTCTTATTCTACCTGTTGTTCTTTATTTTGAGATAATATTTTCCATTTCTCCTTTTCTTTGCTTTATGTTATAGTAGCTCATGACTGAGTGACACCGGATCCGGGGTTGGAGGTTTTAAATTTTGTTTTTCAAATATTATTTTTAAACTTCAGACTCTTAATATTATCAATAATTTTGTTTAAAACTCGTATTCTTACTGGAAATTGAATTTAGATTAGTTAAAAAGGGCGGCTTGCTTGGTTCCACGACAGGCGCCATCACAACTCCGAAATTGGGTCGTGACAAGATGATATCAGAACTCTAGGTTAAATAGGTCTCACCAGTCATGAGCAAGTTTAGTAGAGTCTTGCGGATCGGTACAGAGGCGTCTGTACTTATTTTCGAGAGGCTGCAGAACCTTTAGGAAAAATCTCACATTCTTGAACTCTTGTCGTGCGAATCCATTAATTCAACCTGAAGCGTAATTCTTTGAACTCCTTTCATGTATTCGAACGCGCACGTGAGCACTCGGTATCAGCTGTGCATCGATGGCTTGTGACTTCCATGAATGGGATGTGATTTTAGCATGTTTGGGGCCAGTCTGGAGGACTTGAGTCCGGATTTTTGTCTGTGGCTTGAGTGTCGAGATTTCATTTGTGTGAGCACATGTAATTGGAGACTTATATGTCCGTTGGTGTCCTTATTGACGAGACCTGGTGACTAGATGACTGTGTGGTGAGTGTTATTTGAGGGTGAGATGTGTTTATATTGCTTGATTGTGACAAAAAGGGATTGGTTGGAGATTATTTGGGATGTTTAATTGTTTGAGTTATGTATGAGCTTATGAAGGATTTAGTTAAATCCCATTGCGGTATTATGGCAGTGATAGCATATGGGCATTGTGGGTTATTGTTGTTTGATAGNTGCCCGATTATGTGTTGTATTGGTTTCAGTTTGGGGATATTTGGGAGAGTATTCAGCGGCTTATGAGCTTTAGACTGTATGGTCTTATGCTTGGGTCTCGTGTGGTGAATCTAGGTTGAGAATTGCAGTATTATGACAAGGAGAATTATCAATTCAAGGGTAAGTCAGAAGGAACTTGGATAAATAGGACAACTTTATAGTGGGTCGGATCGGCATGGTAAGTCATATGATTAGTTCTTTGGGTGCTTATGAGGCAATAAGTTTCTACATGTGTTCCTAGCAATGCTCTTGGGTGTTGGTGACCTGCGTAGCGTGGTTGAGTTAGGAGGATTCAGTTCTGACGGTTTGGTGTTGTGCAAATGGGATTCGAATGGATCCTGATGATTTCTACCACGGTTAGAGATGTGTATTTTCTACTGGCGTGAGGAGCATGATAGGTATAGTAATTTGCTTCTAGATGGGATCAAATATAAGTTCTTGGCTAGTTGGGTACGTAGTTTCTTGTGGCCCGGAAGGGGTTATGAAGTTTCCATATTTATCATAGGATGGAACGGTGTATGTGGTACGTTGTGGAGAGTCGAGATTTGCATGTGTGAGTTCACGGTTCAGTTCTGGAAGGAAGGTCAAAATTCTTAGGTAGCATTGGCAGTTTCAGATGACTAAGTAAATGATATCTATTGATGGCTTGAAGTTTTTCATGTAGAACAGCGTTGGATGGGATCACGCATGGTAGCGGAGTCATGTAGAGGTATGATCCCATGTGTCAGATTCGTATGTTTTGATTTCATTATGTGTACCAAGTTTTTAGCATGATGCGGTTTGGTAAGTGTTAGTGGCGGGATAGTCCTCTCGTGCGAGTCTTTTTTATTTGTTTAAATTGAGCTTTTGGGATGTTGTTATTGAGTACACGAGTTGCACAAGTTATGGCTCTGGATGGTATAGTGGTATTGATGTTTATCGGACGAATGGTTACCAGGTTCTGCGTGTTCCTTTCATCATTGGCAGCATATGGAAGTGTTAGAACGAGGCTTTGCTTGATGAGAGTTTATTTACCGGTATTGGGTTGTTATAAGCAACTATTGTGATTAGGAGTTATCGCCACGAGTGCTTGAGTCATGCAGTGTATCATGGTATCTCATCTTGGGTTACAGATATGACTTATTACAGTGTGCTCAGACTTATTCAGTTTGTAGTCGTGGAAATTTGATCTTGTAAATTGATTCAGAAGTGAAAATTTAGTTCTAAGGTTTATGGGCCCAGATTGGATTTTGAACTTTCATCTGTGTGGTGCTATCGGACCTATATGGGTCATGGTGACGTGGAATCATCCCCGAGTATGTGCACGGTAGGATACACGGCATTTTGGTGGTGTTTGGAACAACTCTAGGCACGTTCGAGGACGAACATATGTTTAAGTGGGGGAGAATGTAATGACCCGGTCGGTCGTTCCGTGAGATTAGCCCCGTTTTCCCTGTTTCATCTTGTTCATGTGTTAATTAACTTAATTATGATGTGTTGGGCTGGTTGGTTCGGGTTCAGAGTGGTCGTGGTGAGAATTAAGGCACTTAGCCTCTCAAATGA
Organism: Nicotiana knightiana; assembly: GCA_005239525.1. NCBI lineage: Eukaryota > Viridiplantae > Streptophyta > Magnoliopsida > Solanales > Solanaceae > Nicotiana > Nicotiana knightiana. Next base: position 22,195 of record ML392695.1, on the reverse strand, counting down.
GCTTAATAGTTGGAAAATTCAACTGGGAGTTGACTCATAAGTAAAAGACCACGGAATGAGGATTTTATGGCTCGGATAGCTTTGGTAGGTGGTTTGGGACTTACGAGTGTGTTCGGAATATTTTTGTGAGGACCGGTGTAGAATTAGGCTTGAATTGGTGAAAGTTAGTTTTTGGTAATTTTTGGTCGGCAGTGGAAATTAGACTATCGGGGTCGGAATGGAATTTCGACAGTTGGAACAGGTTCATAATGTCATTTTGGATATGTCTACAAAACTTCAGGTCAATCGGAGTTGTTTTGGATAGTTTCGGCATCGTTGGTGGATTTTAGAAATTTCAAAGTTCTTAGGCTTGAATCCGATGTGATTTTGGTGTTATGATGTTATTTTTAGTTTTTTGAGAGTGCAACTAAGTTTGAATGATCATTTATGATGTGTTGGAAAATTTGGTTGGGGAACCGAGGGGCTCGAGATTGATTTCGGGTGGTTAACGAGCATTTTTAGCCTTAGAAGAACTGTTGTTTTCGCTGGTGTGTTGCAGGTAGGATTTTCCTCTATGCGATCGCGGGGTGTCTTATGCGATCACATAAGTCAGTTAGTGAGGCCCAGGAAATTGTTCTGTGCGATCCCAGGGGAAGAGGTGCGATCGCAGAGTAGAGGGGGAGAAGGCAGTGCGGTCGCAGGGGCTTGTGCGCGATCGCAAAGAGGTTTTGGGCGCGTGGGGATAGTTGGCTGAGTACTCTGTGCAAACACACAAGTGTGTCCGCGATCGCGAAGGGGGAGGAAAATCAATGTTGTTCAAAAGCACGTGATGGTCCTCGTTCGCACTGAGGGACAACTGAACAGTATATAAAATGAAATCCTCCATGACCATAACCTATTTTAACACCATTTTTGAATGGCAAAAGAGCTTAGAGGCGATTTTGAAGAGGGAAAATCAGTGTTCTTCATAGAGGTAAGTATTTTGGACCTTAAAACTCGATTATAGGTGATTAAGGAACATAATCTCAGTGTTTAATTCATGAAAATCAGTAGAAAAAGATGGGGTTAGGGCTTGAGAATATGAGACTTTTAGGGGTCAATTTGAGGGGTCAAACAAACTCCATTTTTAGCGTTATTTATATGTACAGACTCGTGAGATGATGAAGAAAATTTTGGTATAAAAATTTTTGAGTTCCGAGACGCGGGACCGGGTGTCGGGTTTTGGCTAATTTCGGTTTTTGAGGTAAATTTGGTACTTTTCAATTGGAATTCATTCCTTAAGCATAATTTGACGATAAAAATCTCAAATTGGTAGATTTGGAGCACTCAGAGGCTGAATTTTGAGGCAAAGGCACTGCGGAATAGTAGTTTAGCCAGTTTTGAGGTAAGTAACGTTTCCAAACTTGGTTCTGAGGATTCGAAACCCCGAGCTAAATAATTTATGACTATAATTAGGTGATGAACATGCCAAGTGACGGGCGTGCGGGCATGCACCGAGTATTTGTTTCCTGACTTATCCCATGGCACCGCTTAGTGATTATTCCCTGATGATATTTGTGCTTCTGTTAATGTGGTAATTGTGAACCTGTTAGAGATCATGTTAAGTATATATACCCGAGTGGTCGTATATTACTGTCTCATTTTGTAATTATTTGATTCATATACTCAGTCCTGTTATAGCATACCACTTCATATCTCAGTCTCAGTATTGTTAATTATATTCATACTTATCATTGTTTCGGGCTGATGGATGCATATGTGATCCATGTGAGTGAGACTGAAGAGTAATGACTGAGTGAGGCCGAGAGCCTGTTATTGAGACAGTTATGAGATCGGATTTCACACCGCATCGATATTAAATCATGACTTCGTTGGCTTGATTCTTAGGCCACTAGGGACCCTCCGGAGTCTTTACACCCCCAGTGAGCACATTGATAATGAGGGATGGATTTTCCCTGGTCATGGATCTTGTCCGAAGCTGATGTTATGTGAGGGATGGATCTTCCCTGGACATGGATATTGTCCGAGTGTTGTATTCCGGAGATAGATCTTCTCCATGGGGCTGGACTGGCCTTTTTCCTCAGTACGGAGTGACTACGGTCACCAATGATTATGTACATTCCGGGATGGACTTTTCCCTGGGCCTGAGAGCCATATGCGGTACTGAGTGGGCTGCTGTGTGAGGGTTGTGAGCACTATGTGCATATCCNGCCGGATTTAGAAGCAAAGGCACTGCGAAATAGTATTTTAGCCAGTTTTGAGGTAAGTAACGTTTCCAAACTTGGTTCTGAGGATTCGAAACCCCGAGCTAAATAATTTATGACTATAATTAGGTGATGAACATGCCAAGTGACGGGCGTGCGGGCATGCACCGAGTATTTGTTTCCTGACTTATCCCATGGCACCGCTTAGTGATTATTCCCTGATGATATTTGTGCTTCTGTTAATGTGGTAATTGTGAACCTGTTAGAGATCATGTTAAGTATATATACCCGAGTGGTCGTATATTACTGTCTCATTTTGTAATTATTTGATTCATATACTCAGTCCTGTTATAGCATACCACTTCATATCTCAGTCTCAGTATTGTTAATTATATTCATACTTATCATTGTTTCGGGCTGATGGATGCATATGTGATCCATGTGAGTGAGACTGAAGAGTAATGACTGAGTGAGGCCGAGAGCCTGTTATTGAGACAGTTATGAGATCGGATTTCACACCGCATCGATATTAAATCATGACTTCGTTGGCTTGATTCTTAGGCCACTAGGGACCCTCCGGAGTCTTTACACCCCCAGTGAGCACATTGATAATGAGGGATGGATTTTCCCTGGTCATGGATCTTGTCCGAAGCTGATGTTATGTGAGGGATGGATCTTCCCTGGACATGGATATTGTCCGAGTGTTGTATTCCGGAGATAGATCTTCTCCATGGGGCTGGACTGGCCTTTTTCCTCAGTACGGAGTGACTACGGTCACCAATGATTATGTACATTCCGGGATGGACTTTTCCCTGGGCCTGAGAACCATATGCGGTACTGAGTGGGCTGCTGTGTGAGGGTTGTGAGCACTATGTGCATATCCACACTGGTTTCATACATATATTTTCACGATGGCATGTAATGTATACTGACATACTTGGCATATTTACTCATTCTGATAAATTGTTAGCATGTCTAATTTCTGTATATTGTTTATTGTAATTTCTGAGGTTTTGTCCGTCACTACCAGTCAACCCATAGTTTGGGTTCGTTACTTATGAGTTGGTGTACTCACGTTACCCCCTGCACCTTGTGTGCAGATCCAGGTACACCGGGACCCGGTAATGGATATTGAGCAGTTGTCAGAGTTTTCATTGGAGTTGTCGAGGTAGCAGCTGGCGATCGCGACCTCGTCTTCTCTTTCTTATTCTACCTGTTGTTCTTTATTTTGAGACAATGTTGTCCATTTCTCCTTTTCTTTGCTTTATGTTAGTAGCTCATGACTGAGTGACACCGGATCGGGGGTTGGAGGTTTTAAATTTTGCTTTTCAAATATTGTTTTTAAACTTCAAACTCTTAATATTATCAATAATTTCGTTTAAAAATTGTATTCTTACTGGAAATTGAATTTAACTTAGTTAAAAAGGGCGGCTTGCCTGGTTCCACGAAATGCGTCATCACGACTCAGAAATTGGGTCGTGACATAGATCTTCCTAAGCAAAATCCTCCCATGAACTGTTACAAGAAAATTGACTTTTTCCAACAATTGAAGCATCAAAAGAAAAAGATAAAAAGATCTGTTTGAGCTCATAACATATTGAGAATCAAACTCTGGGAGATAAACCTTAATGTGAAGGGACCCGAAATCATAACCATCAAATCGACCAGGCTTGTGCTGATCTTCCCCGGGCACAAAAATATTGGGACAAGATTGCAGAGGTGCCGACAGTGATGGATTATATACGCAGCGGAAGAAATCCCAGTATCAAAATCACATGTAATCTAGACAACTAAAATAAACGGGGTTTCACGGGTTACCTCTTGAAGTGTGAACATATCTGTTTTTCGCGTGAATCTTCAATTGCATAACTCCTCAATAGAATCTCCACCACCCGCACAATCGTGATCCTCGAATGTTCCACGGTCTTCTACTGTATTACCCAAATAATACCCGAAAATAGCAATTTCGTGTGGGCAAAATTTCTAGGAAAATATGCTGAATTTTCGGCCACTGTGGCTGAAAATTTCGGCCATCTCTCTTTGCCTGTTCTAGGTGAAAAACCTTATGTATTTATAGCAAAAGTTTTAAGGGTTAAAACCCTTTTCCAAAACCTGTTCGGTTTTCTTTTCCACCAGAAAAATGATTCCTTTATTTCCTATTATTTAGGCACAATAGGGACCACAAAATTTAATTAACAAGGCTCCAATTATGGAATTAATTTCTAATTTTCGAAATTAATATCTACCATAACTAATATATGAATTATTCCACTAAAAATTCGTAATTGCACTCCTTATTCAATTTCGAAATTCATCCATTAAATCTTATTTAACTCCCCATGTTAAGATTCAGATACTAATCAATTAAATTAAATTACTGACAATTTAATATATTGATTATTTCTTTTAGACTTTCACTTAACTTATTTCATGTGTCGGATACAAAATCCACCGGCCGGGTTTACACATAAAAATTTATAAGCTTTCATAAAGGTGTATCATCAATCTCTAAACCGAGACATGGATTCCCTCAACTAACTATTACTTCGCCAATGTACATTATTATTATCCAATTTACTAGGCATATTGACCCACGAAAGAATCTCGCCTTTTAATAAATCAAAACAATAATAATATACACAACTAATAATAATTATATCAAGATTAAGAATATAAGTATATTTAATGGCTAGAGAGTTTATTTTATTAAGTCAATATAAAATACTTATCTCTACTTGGCCCGTTCAATACATACAAAATGTACTAGCACAAGAAGTTGGAATTAAACCATTCCCATAATCAAGATAAATTATATTTAATCTTGTGCTACAATCATCCATGATGGTTTGTCCAATTCCATCATTAGATTGTGAACTCAAACTTTATGCTTATAAGAACCGATGATTTAATCTTCCGTGTATAAACTAAACTCTATACACTAAATCATCTACTATATAAGTAAAGGACACAGACGAATATATGATCTATTTAAAACTTTATTAAGATTGAATAAACAATTATTCCATAATAAATATTATATCCAAACCAAACTCATGGTTAATGTTGGTCTTTAAGCTTAGTGTAGCTTAATTTTAAGCTTAGTTTAGCTTAATTTTAAGCTTGGTGTAGCTTAATTTTAAGCTTGGTGTAGCTTAAAAGAGAGTGAATGGAAAATGGTGGGGAAAGAAATAGAGGGAAGTGGAGTTTTGAATTAGTGCACTTTGTCCCTCATTGGAAGAAGGAAAGAAAATCTATGTGTATATATGGAGAAGCTCTTCTTCTAGATCTTAAAGAGTTGAGAAAAAGGCAAGGCTCGCGTCGTCGTCGTCGTCGCTCGCTCGGCTCGGCTTCGGCTTCGGCTTCGGATTTTGTCAAAGATTGATTGATTAATCTTTTTGGACAAAATTCTTTTCAAATTATTTAATGAATTAATTAATGGAAAAAATTCAAATCCGGAATGACCCGCGACCCGGCCTGTTCCGACCCATTTTTTTTTCCCAGATTATTTTAAATCCGTTTTTAAATTTCCCCCAATATTCATACATGTTCAAAACAGCTATGGCTATTCTGAAAGGATTCACACCTGTTCCAACAACTATGGCTGTTCTGAAAGGTTGTAAAATCTTTTCAGAAACAGTACGAAATTAGCTATAAATATACCTTGAATCCCAGAATTTTTACTTACTAAATTTTCTGAACTTCTTCTTCTTCTTCTTCTTCTTCTTCTTCTTCTTCTGCACAAAATATTCCAATGTGTTTTACAGCCTTCGAGTGGTTCGTTGATCACTGACATTTTTGGTACCAACACTCCGATGAGTTAAATCGTTCTATCTTGGGAGGATATATTCCAACACCTCGGGTACTTGAGGGGAATAATTTTCTTAAGGACACATTGTGTATTCAGTGGGCTCGATTTATTCTTATATTATTTTTCATAGAAAAAACTAAGGACGCCTGGACTAGCGCGCCCGCGCTCAGCACGCGCTAGAGGTTGCAGTAATCAGGTTTCTCACTGTCCGTAGTATATTCCACTAGCGCAGCCGCGCTAGTTCCGTGCTAGTGAGGTTTCTTACTGTTTCTGTATTTTTCAGAAATTATTATTGTTTTATTTTACAGCAATACAGATTACTAACAGTTAATAGTATATATCCCAACAGACAGTGCCTTGGCTATGGAAGAAATAATGGATTTTGATATAGAAATCGTGGATGTGGGAGGGAAAAGTGGGTGAAGGTGTGAGAATTGGAGAGAGAAACATGGGGGGAGAGGGATTAGAAGGATTATACGGTACCATTAAATTAAGAGTGTAATTAATACCATTAAAAACCACTAATTGTATATAATTGGTAATTAGGTATACTAAATATAATTATATCAAACCTTAAACATTGAGGGTAATATAGTTTCCTATATGGCATAGGAACGTAAAGTGGTCTTAATAAAGGCAATATCAAGATGCTTAGTAGTATACAATTTTTACACTCAGATTGTACATGTAGTTCACCAACTAATTAATTATCAAAATTATGAAAAGATAAAACTGAAAAATTACTTTTTTTTACTGATAGAAGTATATTGTTTCTTAGTCAAGAACTAAGAAACGTTTACTAACAAATAATATTTGATACTTAAAACCGCTTCCATGGACTGAATTAAAAAATTATATGATTTTCTTATTTTATAGTTTTGATTGATGTAGAAGATCTTTAATGAAGCCTCTTCATGTGTGTGTTAAAATGTTGCTAATTGAAACGGTGAAGCTAGCAAATATTTGTCTCTATTAGAGCTGGTCACATTATATTATTATATATTATATATAATGATTGCGTAATCATTGGGTTTTAGAACGTGGATTTATTAATTAACAGAAATTAAGCCTAAATGACCATGAGGATCTAAGCCAAGTAATTCATGATGAGAGCATCAATTCACATTCTTGAACCTTTATATTTTAATCTTGTGCACTAGCTTATTGAAGGTTGACATCAGAAGAGATTTGATGAATAAAATAGTCATATTAACTCCAATGGATATGTTGCACCTTGAAAATCCTCGCTATCACATTATCATGCTTATAGTTATAGCAAGATACATATGTGCACAAATAGCACTTAGGATATGGTACTTTAGGACCAAGAATTGTATATGCTTTAAGCGATTTAAATCCTTCAAGGATTGTCATATAAGTTAAGTCATATAAGTCATATAATAGACTTTAATTAGATGCATATCAAGTTTACATGTCATGTTAGACAAATAAGATATCAAAAACTGATTGCACATATTATTGACTTTATATTTCCAAGTGTTTGAACTACATGTCCAAAACTGCATGTCTTTTCATATGAAACCAATTGTATTTGAATTGTGTTTCTTCTATTTGGCCAATACTTTTGTGTCTGTATTCGAACAAACTTGAGGTCCTCGTCTATACTTAGCGCTATGATAAATGTCGTCGACGAACATTTTATATCGATTCAAATATTTTTTCATAAAGATATAACATAAAGATGTTTTCATTCATACTTTCAGGTACCTGAACCTCTCCTGAGATTTTATGAAGTGTTATGTCATGTGATCTTCTAGACCACTTGCCTCCTTATTATGATCATTTTGATCATTTGCTCATCTTCTTTATCAAGAATTCTATTTGAAATCGATTTATCTATATGCTTTAAGCGTACCATAGACTTTGTCCTTCTAGGACTTAATAGGAGAATTTGTAAAGAGAATATAGTTACTTTCTTTGGGTCAACAAATGCGTCTGGCATGCTTTGCAATATATTGTAGATGAATTATCTTTTTATAAACTTCAAGTTCATATTATCTTATTTGAGGATCTAGATGTAGAAATGATAATTCATTCCACGTAACTTTTTCTTAAATGTTTATCATCTCTCCCTCATGTTAGAAAAACTAACTTGCTTCCTCAAGTTTGGGAACCCATCTTTGTGCCTTATGGTGTTAATCAAAATATACACCGCACATCAATAATAATAAGACAGAATTCTTTGGTTCCTGACCCTAAACTACTTATAAGGGGAGAATGTAATATACTTTCGTATATAACGTATATCAAACTGATATAGATAACTTTGTTCTTAAGAAATAGTTTAGCTATTAAGTGGAGGCACTCAAAAAATTATTTTGCTAAACCAACTGTGATGTAAACCAACTTATCAAGATGAACTGTATTGAATAGAAAATCTGGAAATTATGCTCGAAATTAAATTATTGAGCAAGTTACCTCGCAAATACCATGTTGCGGGTTAATAATAATCGCACGTGTAATCATGTCATAGATGTATCTTATGTGGTATACATGGCAGGTGAATGAGCCTATATTCACCTTTGATATTTTCAGCATTCACGGGATTCAATCCCAATTTTAGTTGGTCTATTAACTAATGTGAACAAATAACATAAGAGAATTCATACAAAACTTTCTAGTTCTTTAGTATTTACCAATATGAATTCTCTTTTATTTTTTGCACATCATACTTAAATTGATATGTCTAAAATCAATTATGCCAACTTTATAAATTATCAATATTGATAAAGTTCAGGTTTACACCATGACGTGTGCAATTATCAATAAACTCCAAGTTTATTATGATATGGGTTTTTATATCAATAAACTTCTGCTTTATTGTGGCATTATTTTGTTTGTGTAGTACAAACTAGAGAATAAAGTGGGTAATATTTTACATACATATTATCCCGCTACAAATTATAGTAATAGAAGATATTAAATCTTTCCTTTATTTATAGTCTCAATATAACCAACTGCTTTCGCGAATACTTTAGAAACTCAATAAGTTTTTTTGAGACTTACTACGACACAATACCTTATTGGCAATCAATTGTGTTTCTCCAAAATAGTAATAATTAGCTTTTCTGGAGCTCTAATTTGGTACTACCACATATTTACCAACATCCATATGGTGAATATCACTTTTAATGAGAAAGTTATACCATTATGGTCATGGTCAAAATTATATGCAAGATCTATTTCTTGCATTACCGTTGTCTTCTAATAATCGCATTACCAAAATATTTGGCATAATCACAATAGGTACATGATCAATGACCATTCATGCCATAAAAATGAACTTATTTTCTTATTTTATTCCAAACCTCTTTTTAGAGGTGAGTGTGGTATATTCACTACCATTAGCACGCTCATATTCTATCAAGAATAAATATGTATTCATAACTCACATGTTATCACATTCACATCATGAATGGACCATAATCATCTATATGTGCTTTATAAAATCTCATGTCAAATCGATGACAAATATTCTTTTTTGTCATTATTATTCACTGTATACAGGTTTTATTGTGAGTGTCCCGACGTAGCCTCGTCACTCTTTCGTTAAGGTTATGTTCGGCAATTATCAGTACATAGGGTCGGTTTTACTGGTACTGCACTCTGCACTTTCTGTGCAGATTTTAGTGCTGGACCGAGTTGACCCTGGGTTTAGCTGCTGGCCTTATTTGATCGGAGACTCAAGGTAGTCCTGTCGGCATTCACAGGCCCTGAAATCCCTGTTTATCCCTTTCTGTTCACTGTTTTCTTTGATTCAAACAGTTGTACTTCTTTCCGACTTGTATATGTAGTAAATTCTAGAATGCTCGTGGATTGTGACTCCAGATTCTGGGTAGAGTAACATGTAATTAAAGTTGATATCTATATAGCTTCACGTTTATTTCGTTTTACCTTTGCTTGTCTGCTGATAATCACTGAAAAGGTAAATAATTGGTTAGATAACCTCTGATACTGTAGAAGTAACAGTATAGTGTTAGGCGTTATCACGGTCCCGACAGTGAGAATTTCGGGTTGTGACACTACCCAAATGTAAAATTGAAGAAAAAATTTGAATCCTTTGCGAAGAAGAATTTGAATCGACGACGTATAATCAAGTAGGAGTTGTGTGTCACTTTCAACAGCAATTCGAGTCCTTTGACTGTATGTCCAAAATGTATCATTTTTCCTCAGCAAATCGAGTGTTTGCCCAAAATGTGTCATTTTCAACAGCAAATGGAGTCTTTGACTGGATGTCCAAAATGTGTCATTTTAATCAGCAACTCGAGTCCTTCGACAGATGCCCAAAATGTGCTCGAAAATTCTTCGACTGGCGACGCAAGTTTCAGTTAAATGGAGCTCTAAAATTTATAGCTGCCACATCATTAAATAACATAATACGTAGAACTGTAGTAGTATATGCATGAACTTCTCCATTCATAAGAATATCATAAGTTCTAGTCGGAGTCAGAATTTGAAATTTATGGGTTTAGTATTCTAATTTTTTAAAATTATTGGGTTCTTAAACAACAATTAGTACATAATTGAATAATTTTTTAAGACAAATACAAAATTTGAATAAAAGTTATTAGGTTCAAACGAACCCGTACCCGAAGGGCTAGCTCCGTCCCCTGGTTCTAGTTATATAGCTAAGATGATTAAAAGAAGTTTCTCTTCAATATATAAATTATCAAAACTCAGTTGTCCCGCAAAATAACTAATAATAATAATAAAGGGGTTGTGACATTTATTTTTTACTTCAAGCCTATAAAATATGGATGAATCTAGTTTTAACGACGAAATTAAAGAAATAGGAACATTTTTATGTCCAAACTTTATAGATTTTCCTACAAAAAGATACATATAGTTTTTAAGGTGTGAGTAGCCAAACAACATGAGTTTGTGTGCTTGAATTCTACAGTAGAATTGATGATATATGAGAAATTCCCCTGGATATAAAAATTTCGCTTCCTAACGCAGAGATAAACAAGAAAGTTACAAAATGCGACAAAGAGAAGAAATTAAGAAACAAAAAAGTAATACTCATTGGTTTGACAAAGATACAAAACATATTGCTGAGGGCTCATATTTAACATACCCTCTTCTATAATTATAATACAATCGTTTGTACTCCGTGAAATACGAGAACACATGGAAGCGGTCACCAAATTGCGGGCAAGAAATGACCGCGACTTAAGACACAAAGTAACAATGTCACTCGATACAGGAAGGATCATTTAACTAAATATTGGAGAATACAACATTTGAAATCTAAATAACATAAAAGTTAATCGTGGTACAAAGTACACCAACAAGGATATATAGTATGAATTGCTCTGCTTATTTTAGCCAAATTATACAGGAAGACTGAACCTCTGTTCCATTGGATAGTAAACCATGTTCATCCTCCTCTTTAGAAAATTTCAAACAGTTTCATCCCGCTTTATCTGAAAATATGATTCTTCAGATTGTTGCATTATTTTCTTGAAAAGCCAATGCAACATTTCAACTCCAGAAAGCGAAAAACAGAGCAAATACATAACAGGGGAAATAGAGTTCGGAAAAAGAACAGAGGCAGTGGAAGCCAATGACAGAGAACTAAAGAAAATCATAACATGGTTTACGAGCTCGAAAAATTTTCTGTAAATAGGATGACGAGAAAGCCTTTGCTTAACACCATATATTAAGCAGTAAAGGAGCAAAGAAGTGACTGAAACTCGCATGGTTTTGGGATGGGTTTGAAACGGACCAGTTCTGTCATTGCCTTGATATTTCAGCTGAAGAAAGTTGAGCAGAACTGTTAAGAAGAATCCAAAAATTATGAGGGAACAAGTAGTGGTATTCTGCTCCTCGTACTTATAGAAAATATAGGAAAATGTAGCCATGAAAATTTCATTTAACTGATTTGTGAAAGTTGTCCAAGAGTGTAAGAGAAACATGCCAGTTCTTGCATTAATGGCCATAGAACTAGAAACTGAGCAAAAGCAAATAAAAGGGAGTGATGAAGTAGAACAAGAAGAAGAAGAGAAGAGATCTAAAAGAGAAGATAAACCTTATGACTAAGAATGATGGTAATGTATATATAAAGATTTTCCTTGGCTAAGTTGGGTTTCAATATTTTTGAAATGCCACTATTTTACATCTTAGTTAGTAATCTAGTACACTCCGGTCTAAAATAAATGATTTTTTGGTTGTTTTTACACATATTAAGAAATTTACCTTTTAACATTAATTAGCAATGAAATTGACCATATTAACCTTTACCATTTATTCACATAAACACTCCTAACACATACTCCAACATTATTTACTCCAATGATAGTTTCTAGGACTCCACAAACTGTAAAGAGACCTGGTCCTTTACCAGTTGCCTCAGAGTTATCCATAGAGACAGTAAGTAAAAGAGGCACATGATTTTTACGTGAAAAATTCCAACTCAAGGGGACAAAAACCACGCCCTACACTAATAGGATTTCAACTTCACTAACTTGTAATCTCAACTATTACAAGCCACTTTGTAATGACTCTTTTACAAAGACTTTGACACACTAACTTGTAATACACTTATTACAAGTTACTCTGTTACTCACTAGTGACAAAAACTTTAACTTATGACTACACTAGTCACAACACAAACGTTGATGGTTTATGGTTTTAAGATTCCTAATACAAGGTTTCTAAGAAAGCAGATAGGATACAATGGAAAGCAAAATACAAGATTACAACTCAACTGGTCCGTCTTAGTGGAGTTGTCTTCTTGTTCTTGACACACTTGAGTCTTCAATGCAAGAGCAACAATTCAATGCTTGAGAGAATGTTTAGTAAATGCTCAAGTGAATATCTTGTTTGTCTTCAAACAAGATATTAACCTAGGACATCCCAAGAAAGATGCACATGCTTAGTTGGTACAATCTTCAACCAATGAAAAGTGACTGTTGCACTGTTACTGCACTGTAGCGTGTACAGTTGCAGACAGTCACTTTTCTGTCACAGCTTTCCAACTGTAGAGTTGACCTGTACTTTCGTCAGTGAAAATATTAAGGGATCAGGTCTCTAAACTGTTCCCTGTGAGTTCAAATGTACACTGCCCAGATTTCTTGAGTTCATGCTGACTGGTTGTGCTGGTTATGCATCAGATCCTTTATCTAGTTCTTTACATAAAAGTTTGTTAGGTAATCAAAACAGAATACTAACCTATCAATTTTCCCCTTTTTGATGATGGCAAACTTTTATAATTGATGAACAATTATATAGTCTAACTTAACCAGATACAAGACTAGGACCCCATATTGTTCCCCATGTCTGTGTGCTTCCCCCTTAAGCCCTGCCATTAATTATTCTTATTTATCTTCCCCCTTTTGGCACATAAAAAGTCACAATGAGACAGAAAGCATAAAGAAGTCTAACAAAGCTAACTCATGCCCCATGTGTGCACACAACATGATAAAAAACAGAAGGAAAAGGTAAGTAGGCATTATGCAGAACATTAAAAAGTTGATTCATTCATACCAAAAGAGTTGTTAAATACAGAGAAGTCTTTGCTTGGGATAGCAAAGACTTAATTTGTACTTTTGAAAACGGGAGCAGCTACCAACAACAAACATCATAAAAACAAACAAAGACTGGACATTAACGGAATCCCAGGGGGCACTAAAAGAGGAAGGCTTGGAGGAGGAGGCAGCTAGAGTCTTGAGAACTAAATCCATGCGGGCATTTGTAGACATTTTTTCCTCCAGAAGTTTCTCCCGCATGTTCTTTACCTGCTGCCTAAGCTCAGTGTTATCTTTGGTCAAGCGGGCAACATCCTCATTTGAAGGATTAACAGCACCAGGTCCCCCAGAGGCTTGACTCAACTGAGTCTCCAAAATAGCAATCTAAGCCTTCAATTCCCTGATCACCTCATTTGCATCATTCAACGCATTGATCAATTGGGATATTGTAGAAGTACTACCCCTAGGTTTCTGAAAACATTCACATTTCTCTAAGGTCGTCTTGGAGAAGTCTGCTTGCGGGTCCCTACTCGGGATTTTTAACAGGGACTTTGTAGAACTCAAATACCCGAGTAAGTAGGAAACCATACGGGAGCCCATGATTACCATCCTTGACATAACCACTTTCCTCATGTGTTCAATCATAAGAGCAGGAAAGTTTATAGGGGTGAAGGAATCAAGGGCCTCCATCAATGTCAAATAAGCCTTTGAGGCAATCGATCTCCTTTCAGCACGGGGGAGAAGTACCTTATTTACCAGTTCGAACAAAACCTGGTAAACATGGAGCATAGCTTTCTTGTGGACCCGTTCCCCCTGCTGAATTGTGCCCGCCTTAATAATGGCTCGCCGAAAGTCTCCCTCACAAGAAGTAGCATCATTTTTCACAGAAGACATTCCCTTAGATGAAAGTGGAAGAACGGTTCTCAGAGCAGCGTCGTCAAAAACAATGTCAACTCCTTCCACCAGAATACAAATATGATCCCTAGCAGTTGTGAATAGGGATGCATAAAATTCTTTCACCGCATCCTCATACACTTTGGGCACACTCACATTGAAGAGATGGTCCCATTTCTGAAACCCAACCATGGCTACAATTTGGCGCATTCCAGCCATCTCACAAATCTCTGGGTCAAACATCTGACCCCATAGCACCCTCTGACTCCTCACATTCTCTTGCCACTGTCACTTGGTATTGTTTGCATTGAACCTGGTCCCCCAACAGTTTCCATTTCCCCTTTTTTTTCCTGAATTTTTCACAGACTTTTCCTTTGAACATTTTATAGCCACGGACTCTTTGACACTAGCTTCACCAACTTCAGCTCGCTTGAGCTTTCCATTGATTTCACAAGCGACACACGTTGTTTTCTTTTCCCTTCATCCACAACTCCAGCCACAGACTTTTTAGAGTGAGATTTTCTTGTTACCAAGGAACTTGGTTCCTCTTCTGCATCTTCTTCCACCTCAACCAAGTGAATATCGGCATCCACCACCACCTTCCCCTCATTCATCAGTCTCTTCTTCTTCTTTTTACTGCTTTTCTTGCTCTTTTCCAGAGCAGAGTGAAAGGCCTCCTTCTTTTGCAACCGTGTGGATGGTCGCTTGGCAGATGATTCATGAGTAAGCACTTTCTGGCGAAGCTTAAAGCAAGCACTCAAGACCATCTCCTCCTCATCATCCTTATTAGTAGGCTCGGAGAGGGGAGGAACGGACTCTTGAGGAGGAGTATAGAAGATAGGTTCCTGGTTGGTTTCTAGGAGAGAAGAACCAGGTTCCTCACCAGACTTCTCTTTGACAGACTCATGAACCAGGGATTCAAACAAGACCAGGGTCCCTTCATCTTCTAGAAATGGAGGTTCTTCCCCCTGAGGTTCAGGAAGGGAAGAAGCTTCTTCAGAGGGAAGACTCTCAGAAGCAATGGCCATAATGTTATCAGCCACTTCTTTTTCAGGAGACTCCAAGGGAGCCGTGGAGTCAAGGAGAGAGGAGTTAAGATACTGGTAAGGGTCATCCTCAGAGGCTTCAGAGGCCTGAGGAAAGTTTTTTGCTAGGGCTTCTTTTGGTTGTTCAGACGAGGGAGAATCAGTGGGTTTTGGAGAAAGAGAAGCATCGGTAGGTAGTGAAGGGGAATCAGGTGCGGGGATGATGACATCTGGGAGAGAGGAGGACTAAACCTCCGCTGGAACGAGGCTGGAGTCAGTGGTAGGAGAGAGAGAGAGGGTGAGTTCTCATTTTCCATTTTTGTGGGAGATGAAAAAGACTTACAGTAGAGAAGGGAGTATGATTTTCAGAGAGAGGATATGAGAAGATGATGATGAGCGGTTAGAGAAGAAAGAGCTTGATAAAAAGAAGGTGTAATAATGAGGGGAAAGAGGAACGGGTTCAAAAAGAAAATGATGGTAAGTGTTTGGGAAGATAAAACGTGCAGAAGGAGTTAAAGGATTTGAGAGATGGACGTGATAGACACAGACATTGAAAAATAGGATGATATGACAGTAGTAATTAATTTGTTACTTTTTTAGAGAGGCATAAAGAACACATAACTACTGACCTGTGGTACAGGAACCAGGTCCTATACCTGTTTCTTGGAAAAAAAATTCAGCTTCCTTTTGTTCTACAGATCCGTACCTTTAATTTTTGTAATCACCATGCGTGTCTACCTGCAAAGGAATTAATGTGAGTTAGGCTCAGTCAGAAAACACTTTAGCTCATTGTACCTGAGATTCACTCTCATAGCCAATGCTAAGGAACCAGGTCCTTAGTTAGGTCTTAGCAACCCCAGTGCCATTCTGTTTTTCTCAAAGTGTTCCCTTCTCAGTGCCTTGGTAAAGATGTCGGCAATCTGATCTTCAGTGCAGCAGAACTTCATGCAGATATGCCCTTTTTCAACATTGTCTCGGAGGAAATGATGTCTCACATCAATATGCTTGGTTCTCTTGTGTTGAACCGGGTTCTTTGCTATGTTGAGGGCGCCGGTGTTATCACATAGGAGTGGCACACTGTCAATGTATACCCAAAAATCCTCCAATTGTTGTTTGGTCCACATCAGTTGAGCACAGCAAGATGCAACTGCAACATATTCTGCTTCAGCTGTGGAGAGAGCCACCGAGTTTTGCTTCCTTATCCCCCATAAGATTAGGCAAGACCCAAGGAAATGAGCCATTACTGAGGTGCTTTTCCTGTCCACTAGATAACCTGCATAATCAGCATCAGCATAACCAACAAGATTGAAATTGTCACCTAAGGGATAGTACAGAACCAGGTCCTATGTGCCCTTGAGATAGCATAGGATTATTTTGGCAGCCTTTAGGTGAGACTCCTTAGGATTTGATTGAAACATGGCACATAACCCCAAAGTAAACACAATATTTGGCCTGCTTGCAGTGAGGTAGAGTAGAGAGTCAATGATTCCCCTATACATTGTTTGGTTTACAGGAGATCCAGAGTCATCCATGTCAAGCTTGATTGCAACTGCAATAGGGGTGTCGATCACTTCCTCCGTGTTGAATCTTTTCAGCAGCTCCTTGATGTATTTCTCTGACTAATACAAGTTGTCTTTGTGGACTACTTCACTTGAAGACCCAGAAAGAAGTTCAGTTCCCCCATCATACTCATCTCTAACTCACCACCCATGAGTTTGGAAAATTCCTTACACGGTGAGTCTGTTGTAGCCCCAAATATGATGTCATCCACATACACCTGAACAATGAGCAGGTTCCTTCCCCGTTTCTTCAGGAACAGTGTGTTGTTAATCTTTCCTCGAGTGAACCCATTGTCCAACAGAAACTTTGATAGTCTCTCGTACCAAGCTCTAGGAGCTTGCTTCAAGCCATACAGAGCCTTGTCTAATTTGAAAACATACTCAGGGTGTACATGAC
Organism: Nicotiana knightiana; assembly: GCA_005239525.1. NCBI lineage: Eukaryota > Viridiplantae > Streptophyta > Magnoliopsida > Solanales > Solanaceae > Nicotiana > Nicotiana knightiana. Next base: position 4,839 of record ML392695.1, on the reverse strand, counting down.
TTTCAAAACCTGGAGGTTGATTAACATACACTTCTTCTTTGAGAAAAGCATTCAATAAGAATCTGGAAGGATACCATGTGAGCAACAGGAGAAAACGTCTCATCATAATCAATCCCTTCTTCCTGATTGTATCCTTGAACAACAAGCCTTGCGTTGTTCCTTGTGGTGTTTCCATTTTCATCCAGCTTATTCCTGAACACCCACCTGGTTCCTATGATGGTTCTATCTGAGGGTCGAGGTACCAGGTACCAAACCTTGTTTCTCTCAAACTGGTGCAGCTCCTCTTGCATAGCAACGATCCAGTCTGCATCCTTCAGAGCTTCCTTGATATTTTTTGGTTCTATTTGGGATAGGAAGGCTGAAAAGGCTAGGGAGTTTCTGGTTTTGGATCTAGTTTGAACTCCTGAATCAAGGGAAGTGATTATGTTATCAAGGGGTGAGACCTTTTGGGTTTCCAATTTGGGACTTGGATTTGGTTAGTGGAGGAACTTGGTATATCAGAAGGATTTCCCTGCATTCCTTGTTCCGCAACCTATGGAGTGCCTTGCACAGCATCTCCAACTCTTTCTTCAGCTTCAGTAGTAGTAATTGGGGTACCAGGTTCCTCATGTGTATTTTAGGAAGTGGTTGCATTGCCTTCACTTATTTCCCTCATCTGACTCATCATGTCAGCTTTGCCATTTGAGACATATGATATTTCTCCAGGAACCAAAAGTGGTTCATTGTCTTGATCATCACTATTTCCTTCCTTGTTTTGGGAAGGTGTCTCATTGAATAGCACGTGAACACTCTCTTCTACACATTGGGTTCTCTTGTTATACACTTTGTAGGGTTTGCTTTGAGAGGAGTATCCCAAAAAGATTCCTTCATCACTTTTTGCATCAAATTTTCCAAGTTGATCCTTCCCATTGTTCAGGATATAACATTTGCATCCAAATGCTCTCAGATGAGTTATCTTTCGCTTTCTTCCATTGAACAGTTCATATGGGTTTTTTTAGGAAGGACCTGATCATGCACCTGTTCACCAAATAGCATGCAGTGTTGATTGCCTCAGCCCAGAAATTTTTTGCAATCCCACTGTCAATAAGCATTGTTCGTGCCATGTCTTCCAGAGTTCTGTTTTTCCTTTCGACCACACAATTTTTCTGAGGAGTCCTTGGTGCTGAGAAATACTGAGTGATTCCATTTTCATTGCGAAAATCATCAAATTTTGCATTATCAAATTTTGTCCCATGGTCGGATCTGATGCAAGCTACTTTCAATTCCATCTTCACTTGGATTTTCTTGACAAATGCCACAAATACTTCAAAGGTTTTGCTTTTTTCTCTAAGAAACAATGTCCAAGTGAATCTTGAGTAGTCATCCACAATCACGAAAATGTACTTCTTTCCACCCCTGCTTGGAATCCTCATTGGACCACACAGATCCTTGTGAAGAAGTTCAAGAGGTTTTGATGTGCTAACATCCTTCTTTGGCTTGAAGGATGATTTCACATGTTTTCCTCTGGAACATGCATCACATACTCTCTGTTCCTTGAACTTTGAGTTAGGCAGACCGCGAACCAGGTCCTTCTGTATTAGTTTATTCAACAGAGAGAAGCTTGCATGACCCAGTCTTCTATGTCATAGTTTTGCATCATCATCAACTGCCTTTAAGTAGTTTACCTCACCAGCTTCCAACAATTCAAGATCAACAACATAGATGTTATTGTACTGCTTGGCTATCAACACTACTTCACCAGTTACTATGCTAGTAACTGTACACACTTTGGATAAGAATTCAACTTTGTTTCCTTTATCGCAGATTTGTGAAACACTCAAGAGACTATACTTCAAACTGTCTACATAGTACATATTCTCAATTGAGTGTTCAAAAGATCTTCCAACCCTTTCAACACCGAGAATGTACTCCCTTTTTCCATTGCGAAAGGATACATCTCCTCCTTGCATGGCTTTCAGTGAGAGAAAATCCATGGTGTTCCCAGTCATGTGCTTTGAGCATCCACTGTCCATGATCCATTGCAGTCCTGTTTCTCTCACTGGTCCTGCACATAAAAGTTAAGGGTTAGATTTAGGAACCCAAACAAGTTTGGGTCCCTTATAGTTAGGAAAAGGATGAATAAGAGCTCTTCTAGTCTAAGCAGGCAAGAATTTATTTTTCTACGAGGGACCTGGTCCTCCTGGTGGAGTCACTTTTTCAGCAAACACTTTATTTTTCTGAACAGATTGAACTCTGGCAGGGCAACTTTCTTTAAAGTGCCCATTGTTCCCACAGTGGGTACAAAGCCAGTTGTCTGGGACAGTGACATACTTGATGTGAGGGTTGTAAGAAATTTTCTCCTTTTGGAACACGATCCTTTGCCTGTTTTCACTATTGTTCAAGTACATGGCAGTGACAACACCTGTGGACCAAGTCCATTTCAGTGATTTATCAAGATCCATTTTTAGTTTAACCATTTCAGCTTGAAGTTGCATGTTTTTCTCAAGTTCACAGCGCAGGCTTGTTTTGACATCAGTTAGTTCCTTTTCAAGCTTAATGTACTTCTCACTAGCTACCTCCTTCCCTTTCTCTATGTTCACTTCCCTATGTTCTAATTTGAGTTCCTCAATTGTTTCCTCTAGGTCTGTGATCACCACCAAAAGATCGTCTCTTTCTTGTTCAACAACATTGATTTTCTCAGCTAAAGTATTCTTCTCAGTGCTCAGGTTCTCCACTGTTTCCTTCAGGTCTACTACCACTACAGTTAGATCATCTCTCTTTTCTTCTGCACTATTTGTCTTTTCACCTAGTGCTTCCTTTTCTTTCTTAATATTACTTATGGTCTCTTTTAGGTCCACAACTACCACCATCAAGTCATCTCTCTCATTTTCTACATTGTTTAGTCTACATGTTAGAGATTCTTTTTCTTTTTCAAGCTCACTTATGGTTTCTTTTAAATCTACCACACAAACAACTAGATCATCTCTAGACTATTCAGTTTCTCTTAGATCTATGGCCAAAGAATCTTTCTTATTAACTAGGTTGTAGTAAGCATCAATAAGAACATTTGCTAATGACATTAACTTTTTTTAGGAGTAGGATTTCAGATTTCTCTGGACATCCCTGAAATTTACCTCATCATTTTCACCATCTTCATCATCATCGGACTGAGCCATTAGCGCGAACAATGAATCATACTCCTTGGCCTCGTTCTCTACTTCCATCATAGAAATGTTAACTGCTTCTGGTTCCTCTTCTGATTCACTAGAGCAAGATCTTGCTTCACAACATTATCAGCAACACTCTTCCGGCTGAATCGTTTGTCGGGATCCTGGTTCCTCTTGGCTGTCTTGTCAGCGTTGTGCTTGTAGGTCTCCTGCTTCAGTAGTGGACAGTCCTTAGTGAAGTACCCAGGTTTTCCACACTTGTGGCAGAGATCATAGTTCTTTGATTTTCTTGAACTACCTCTTCTTGGTATACCACCATTCCTTCGAACCATCTTTTGAAATCTCTTAGTAAGATAGGCCATGTCACCATCTTCTTCACTAGAGTCATTTTCTTCAGCTTTTAGAACCAGGTTCTTTTTCCTTTTTGGTTCTCTTCTCTCACTATCTTTTTTCTTCTTCAACTCGTATGTCTTTAGATTCCCAACCAACTCATCCATTGTTAGGGTTTGTAGGTTTTTTGTTTCAGTAATAACATTCACTTTGCTTTCCCAAGAACCAGGTAAGACGCTCAGAATCTTCTGTACCAGCTTGTTTCTGGGAATTATTTCACCTAAATAGTGAAGCTCATTTATGATGGATGTGAATCTAGTATGCATGTCTTGTAAAGACTCATCATCCTTCATTCGAAACAGCTCGTACTCAGTTGTGAGCATGTCAATCTTGGATTGCTTGACCTTAGTTGTTCCTTCGTGAGCAGTCTGCAAAGCTTCCCATATCTCCGTTGCTGATTGGCAGGCTGAGATTCTATTGTACTCATCAGGTCCTATACCGCATACCAAGATTTTCTTGGCACGTAAGTTCTTCTCCACAGCCTTCCTATCAACATCACTGTATTCTTTCCTTGTCTTAGGCACCAATAAGCCATCTTCTCCAACCTTCTTCATAGGGACATGTGGACCGTCACAAATGACATCCCACAGTTTTGAATCTGCAGCCATTATAAAGTCGTGCATGCGGGTTTTCCACCACTCGTAATATTGACCATTGAATCTAGGACGTCGATATATTGATTGTCCTTCTTCAAAGTTGGGTGGAGCAGCCATTAGAGATCCTTTATAGGTGTTAACCTTTTAGAAAAAACCTGCTCTGATACCAATTGATAGTTTCTAGGACTCCACAAACTGTAAAGAGACATGGTCCTTTACCAGTCCCCTCAGAGTTATCGTAGAGACAGTAAGTGAAAGAGGCACAGGATTTTTACGTGGAAAAATCCCAACTCAAGGGGACAAAAACCACGACCTACACTTGTAGGATTTTAACTTCACTAACTTGTAATCTCAACTATTACAAGCCACTTTATAATGACTCTTTTACAAAGACTTTGACACACTAACTTGTAATACACTTATTACAAGCCACTTTGTTACTCACTAGTGACAAAGACTTTAACTTATGACTACACTAGTCACAACACAAATACGGATGGTTTATGGTTTTATGATTCCTAATACAAGGTTTCTAAGAAAGCAGATAGGATACAGTGGGAAGGGACTAGGGTATATTTAAGGACCAGAAGGTTCAATGGTCGAATTGGCTAATATTAACATTAGTACACTCACCTTTTCAACAGCCAAGAGGTGTCACAACCACGTCCAATTCTACGCGGGAAAATCCATGTACTATACAACAACAA
>ML392693.1:0-17003 GCA_005239525.1 Nicotiana knightiana | reverse complement strand
GTTCATGATTGATAGAGACGATTAATTAAGCTATAAGAAGTATCGGAGAAAGAATTCACCAACGGGGGAAACCATAACCTTAGACCTTTAATATTATTGTTTACATTAAATTGTTAGATTAATTACTAGTTGATTATTTTGTTAGTAGAATTAGTTAAACAACACAAGTTGATATTTAAAAGTCTTGAGAAACTTGACTAAACACCAGCTTAGTATTTAATAAACTCAATTGATACGTTCAATTCCTCGTGGGATCGACTTTGGGCTTAATACCCCAGATTTATATTTGCAACGCCCGTTTAGTCTTTACAGAAGACATATTTGAGCGTGATCAATGTGAGCTAGCTTATCACCGGTCCTTATGTGATGAACTGAGATGAGACATTCTCGAAGCTTGGATCTCACAAAGTGGGAATCGACTTTAATATGCTTAGTCCCCTCATGGAACACAAGATTTTTAGTAATATGGAGGGAAGATTGACTGTCAAAAAATATAGGAATAGGCTAAGCAGGGGGAAGAGTCAACTCTGTAAGCACTCGATGCAACCAAATAAGTTCACCAACAACTTTCCTGATAGACCTGTATTCTGCTTCGCAGAAGAAAGAGAAATGTTCTCATGCTTCTTGGACTTTCAGCTAATGGGACTGTTACCCAATAACATGATCTAACCTGACACTAACTTCCTAGAATCAGGGCAGGTAACCCAATCAAAGTCACAGTAGGCATGAACTGAGAAGTCAATATCACTTGACATGAATATTCCCAAAGTAGGATCCTTAAGCAAGTACCTGAGCATGTGATAAGCAGCCTGAAGATGACATTTTCTAGGATCTTGTATGTATTGGCTCAAGTGTTGCACTCCATAAGCTATATCTAGTCTAGTATTAGTGAGAAAGTTTAATTTCCCAACCAATTTTCTGTAAAAGGTGGGATCAGGCAAAGGTGATCCTTCCTTAGCTTTTAGTTTAACTGAGGGATCAAAAGGAGAGGAGAGACTGGTGTAGTGTAAGCAATCACATTCTTTAAGGAGATCAATGAAAAAATTTCTCTGAGAGATTAGAACCCCATTTCCTGTAAGCAGGACATCATCTACATAAACTCTCAATAAAACTACACAATTATCAGTCTTCTTGTAGAACAAAAAGTAATCATGCATGGAGTGACTATAGCCTTTGGAACACTAGGCTTCAGTGAGTTTAGCATACCGTTGTCTGCTGACCTGCTTTAAACCATAAAGTGACTTGTTCAATCTGCAAATCCAGGGGAGGACACTGCAAGTCCTTGGGGCAGCTTCATGTAAACCTCATCATGCAGATCCCCATGGAGGAAAATATTGTTCACATCCAACTGAAGGATCTCCCGGTGCTTCTTAGCAACAATAGCAATTAAAGCTCTAACAGTGGTCATCTTTACTACTGGGGAGAACGTTTCTGTGTAATCTATTCTTTCCTTTTGTGTATATCCTTTCACAATGAATATGGCTTTATATCTCTCTATTCTCCCATCTACTTTGTGTTTAATCTTATACACCCACCTGCAGCCTATGGCTTGCTTCCCAACAGATAATGGAACCAATGTCCAAGTGTCATTCACATGAAGTGCCTCAAATTCTGTGTCATAGCCTGTTTCCAGGCAGGATTGCTTGCTGCTTCTTCATAAGAGAGTGTATCCCTGTCATGACGAACACTTCTTACAACTTGCTGACTGTCAGGACTCAAGACATCAGAAGTTATGTGACTACTTTGGGTGAAGAGGGCATTGAGAGAGAAGGGTGAGTTGGTCTGAGTGACTTCAACAGTTTGAGATGGTTTCAGATTAGGATGGAACTTTAGAGACTCTACCAGATACTCTTTGATTAGGTCTTAGTATAGGTGGAGAGGGTTGATTAACTCTTGAAGTAGATGGAGATGATGTTTGTGGTGAAGTAGTATTAGGAACAGAAGCAGAGTACATGGTGTGACTAGGTGACATTAAAGTAGGTGTAACAGAAGGATCCCTTGGAGGAGTTGTGACACTCTGAGAAGGACAAGAGGGAAGCATATCAAAGCAATCATTTTGTGCATCAATATGAGGTATGAAAGAGGAGGGAGATGACACTGATGAAAGAGAGAAACAGAAAATGGACTCATGAAAAACAACATCCCTAGACACACAGATTTTCTTGGTAGTTAGACTCAGCACCTTGTACCCTTTGACACCAAAAGGATAACCTACAAACACATGTGGAGTATCCCTTGGTTCAATTTTGTCTCTATGGGATTTAGGGACAGTTGGATAACACAGACAACCAAAGCTTCTCAAATATGAATAATTTGGTTTCTTCCCATACAACAACTCAAAAGGGAATTTGTTCTTTAGAGGTACAGTAGGCAGTCTATTAATGAAAAAAGTTTGTGTGAGTACATATTCTCCCCAATATTTCAAAGGGAGTTTGTATTGAAATAACAAGGCTCTAGCAGTCTCTAATAGGTATTATGTTTTCTTTCTACTATGCCATTTTGTTGAGGTGAATATGGGCAGGTTCTTTGGTGTTTAATTCCTTTGGATTGAAAGAATAAAGTGGCTTCACTACTGGTGAATTCCAGGCCATTGTCTTATCCGATACACTTTACACTGATATTGAACTGTGTCTCAACCATAGAAATAAAGCTTCTGAGAGTGTGCAATGCATTAGTTTTACAGCTGAGTAGATTAGTCCAAGTGGATCTACTAAAATCATCTACTAGAGTAAGGAAATATTTGAAATTATCATAAGTGGGTACATGTTGAGAGTCTAGTTTGCCTGGCCATAAGGCATATAGAGCAGAGAAAAAGTTGTTTTGATAGAAAGGTTACTAGTATGTTAGACAATCCTTTCATCTTTCCAAAGGTTACATGTCCAAGTCTATAGTGCCATAACAGATTCATATCACTTGTATCAACTGGAAAAGAGTAAGAGTCCCAACCTCTATGCAAGTGAAAGCATTTGCAATAGGAGATGGATATGCAGTATTTATAGTAGGACAAGGGTGATAGGAATGGGATGAACAATGAGACTTACGATAGGACAGGACTGACAAGAATGAGAAAAATAATGTGCTGCACTATCATGAGTGAATGAAAAAAATAGGAAACTGTACTCTTCTTTGCTATAGTAGAACTTCCCTTGTTCAAGCAGTCTGAGCATAGAAGGTACAACCCATCATGAACTTTACGATCTCCAGAGGCCTTATTAGAGAAGGGGCCTGCAGAAGACAACAGGTGCCAGAGAAAGAAGCTAGACATTTAAGATATTTTGTTAAGGACTTGATAGAGATAAGGTTGTATTTAAAAGAGGGAACAAATAGGAATCTATATAAAAGAATCTCAGGTGTAAGTGTCACAGTTCCTACTTTTGTCACCTTGAGTTTGTAGCCATTTGGTATCTTTACAAGTAAAGGATAAGGTAGGATAATTATATTTTGCAGGTGTGTCTTATTAAAGGTCATGTGGTATGAAGCTCCTGAGTCTAGAATCCATAAGGAATGGTGGACAGAAATCTGGCTAAGTATGAAAAATTATGCGGACCGCAGATGAATTACCGCACATTTATAGTTCTTGCAGCAAAAGTACTCTGCGGCCGCACAATTATCTTGCGGACCACAGAAATAAAAGGTGAAAAATGCCAACTCTCTAGTTGGTATGTCAGAAAAATGGTCGATATGCGGCTGCAGCAGGAAATCTGCAGCCGCAACGGGGGATCTGCGGCAGCACACACAATTCTGTGGACCGCAAAACAAAAGGGCAACTAGCGGTCAGGTAATACAGTGCAGACTGCAACTAGAATTCTACAGTCACACTCGCTTCTCTTTCCCTTAGAAACTCAATAGGTATAAATAGAGGGATAGGGATACTGTTACTCTTTTTCCTCTCTGAGAAAAATCACAGTGAACTTTTGAAATTTCTTGTTGAGTCTACCTGTGCATTCATACAACATCTTTGATCAATCTCTCATCACACTCATTCATTTGGTATATTTCAAAATCTTGTTAATATTTTTCTTTTAATTTATAGATTTTTAGTCAATTTTAGGCCATTTGTTAATTGAATTCAGTTGTACATACATATTGGGGTAAATCTGTAGTGGGTTAAGAAGTACATGTTCTAGGGGGACTGGGTAAATGTATTATCATGCTTTGATGATGTTACCATGTCAAAATTTGCACAAAAATTGCAAACCCTGGTTGGAAATCAACTGACTGTTCGTAGTTGTTTGAATTTTGCGGCCGCAAGAAATTTGTGCGGTCCGCAGAAGTTGAGTCCAGGGAAACTTTAGTAACAAATGGGCATGCAGCCGCAAGGCAAATTATGCGGACCGCAAAAATTCCTTCGCGGCTGTAGAACTGCCTTTGTTCTATTATCAGAGAGTCTACAAATTTGTGACCCACATATGCGGCCGCAAGACAAGTTGTGCGGATAACAGAAATCAGGTTGCGATCGCACATCAACCATTTCTCTGTCATCAGAGAGTTGGCATATTTTTAGGTTATGAGTTGCGGCCGCAATGAAAAATGTGCGGACCGCACATCACATCTATGGCCGCACGAGAGGATTGTGCGGTCCGAAAGGCCTCATCTGCGGCCGCAAAGAAAAATGTGCGGACCGCAGATCCTCATCCTGCACGCATGACTTTACTGTGGCCTTCACTATGTTTTCTGATGTTTTCTTGTGTATCTCATGTATCTGATTGAACACTGAATTGCCACTAACAACTGCTTCTACGTAATATAGATAATGGTTCGATCGAGAGGCATAGGTGCTATTTTTAAAGGGAGGGGTGAACCTTCTAGGGGTCAAGGCAAGAATGCCTTACCCTTCGGCCAATAAAGAACAATCACAAAGAAACTTACAACCGACAGAGGGAGTGGTGCAGACCTTTCCGAGACCAGCTCTTATGTGCCATTTAGGGAAGCATTATAGGGAAACTCAGCCTCTATACATGAGCATTCGATTGTCTGGTCAAGGCCGCCAGGGAAGTATCAACTCAGGGACAAGTCGTCCACATCTCATAGCACTTTTTAGGGCTCAGAAAGTGCTAGTCAGACTTCTGATCCATCTGCTACACCAGCCACTAAGGAACTAGAGACATCAGTTCAAGACATCCCCGATGATGGAAGAGGGGGAGATGCTATAGTTGCCGACCTTGAAAGGATGAAAAATAAAGAGGTTTAGGAGGATCAATTCGTTAGCCAAGCAGCTTTTAGTAGTTTCCTCATTTGGTAGGTGGTGAGGTCGCTTACTCTTGAGCGGCAGTTTCAATTGAAGGATCTGGAGAAGTATAACCCGACAGTGCTGAGACAGTTCAAAAAATGCAAGGGGGATGTGGTTCACCCAAAGTGTCGTAGATGCCAAAGAGTTTCTTGTCTGGGAATTCTACGTCAATGTGGCACACATCAAGAAGGGGACAAAGGTAACCAAAGTGTGTAACCTTAAAATGATGTTTGATCAACATACTCTCAACACATACTTGGGTTTCGAAGATGTCGAGCCGACTGAATACTTAGAGAAGTATGCAATGAGAGATGCAACCCGGCCTTGGTTAGCAGAGGTTCTATCAGCTCTTGGGCCATCACCACCATGCATCACAACAAGAGTTTCTATTCACAGGAGAACTCTGAGCTTTGAAGAAAAGGGGTGGCAAACCTTTGTATGCAGCATATACTGGACCCATGCCAGAATGAGACCTATCTCCCGATTCCTCAGGAAATTCTAGTTTCTTGTATCATGGACGGGTACCCAATCAACGTGGGTATCGTGATGTCGGCCAACATCTCGGTGATTGCTCGGCAGGAAGACACCTCCTACCCGTATCCTAACACTATTAAAGAAGTATCTCATGGATGCGAGGGTAGAGACGAGGGATTATGATACAAAGGTGCGGTATAAGAAGAATTTATCATGGTACTCACTTATGGATGTACGCAACTCAAAGAGAAAAGGTCAACCGACTACCACTACAGGCCAGTCTTATGAGCCAATTGTGGTAGTTGCGAAGGGAGTTGATGTACCATCTACTTCGACCGAGGCTTCCACCAATGCCGTAGCTATGCCTCCACCATCATCTTCAGTTCCTACTACACTTCCTACCACAGGTTCCACCTCGAATTTGATGTCGGTGCCCATGACTACTGCTCCATTTTTTGAACTACGAGTTTCCCAGATATTGCCGAGCCTCAACAACTAGATGTAGACAGCCACTATAAAGCTGTCTAACTCATCCAGTACTATTATAGCACAGTCTTCTGTTCAGGCACCTCAGATGCCCCCGTCAGTTGAAGAGACATTGAAGAAGCTCCAGGAACCAGAACACCATCATGGCTACCTTGGTACAACACGAGTTAGTGATTAAAGAGCTGGGCAAAGAAGTAAAGAAGATGAGAAAGTCCCGGGCCAGTAAGAAGTCAGTGGAAAAGCTCCAGAGGCAGGTGAACAAGCTTGCTACAGCCGGAGATATCTCTTTTGATATGCTGATCGACCCACACATTTCAGACCCAAATCTCGCGACACCATCAGCACCGGTGGCACTAACTGGCCGGTTAGATGTTCACAAACCCAGTTACTCCTAGAGTTGAGGATGATGAGATCTAGTTGGATGAGAATGAGGGCGGTGACATTGATGTGGACACAGAGTGTCTAAGGAGCCATAGGGAGTTTTCTTCACTCTTTCCCCTCTTTTACTCTTATTTGGTTAAGCAATGTGGAAAATGCTTATTTTTATTCAGACGGTGGAGTTTATTTTGGTGATATTGGATACATTATGAGACATTTGGCCTGTAATAACTTAACATTATTTTCTTTCTCTTTCTTACTCTGTATTCTCTCTTTTTCTTTAATTATGTATATTCAGTTTATTTTTTGTTAGCTTCTGTATTTTTATTCCATTATTAGTTCTTAGTTTGAGTTAGTAGCTTCATTGTTTGTTTTAGTAGCTTCTTTTTATGTTTTTGTAGATAATAAGCCTTTGGTTTTCTTAATTCCATGGTTCTTTCCAAAGGTAGTTGTTGTGTGAACCGGTGACTCTTCCCAATGATGGATGGTGTGACAACCTTCTTAAGGGACTGGGTCCATTTTTTGTGCTTAGGAAATAACAGTAGTAGTAATGAATAAAAAGACCTAATTAAGTCATGCTCGAAGAGTCAAACATGCTTCATTTGGTACTAACACACTTAACTATGTGCTTATGGTTAGAAACAAGGTTTTCGAAAGAAATATCTCTAGTTAGTGACTTTATGACTCTTGTGTTGACCAAGGCAACCATCGAGTGGTTTAATCGAACCATAGTGATTTTCAATCTTGAATGTGGTTGTTATGGGCCCTCGACTCTATCCTTCTTAACAATCCAGTTGCATGAGGGGTGAGATGCTTTGTTGCTAGTCCAAGTATCCGTGCGAAAGGTCTAGAACTTGCCCCGAATTTGTTTCAAGGCGAAATCCTAAGTTTTGCTTGGCTTGAGAAGTGATTATAGGATTTTTTTGGCCCGTTTGAATTTTCTGTTGCCTACCAATGATGTTATCCCTAGTCAACCCATTTGAGCCTCGAGCCTTTCTTATTTGATAACCATGTTTCAAGCCTTTACCCGTTTTGTCGTGACCCTTTCTTGGAACTCGATCATTCCTTAACACTCATGTGAAATAATAGGTTAAAAATGTAAGTTTGGGGGAGAGATGAGGAACTTGAAAAAGGTATCAAGGCACAAAAAGAGAAAAGAAATGATGATAAGGAAAGGCAAGAAAAGAAAAGAACAAAAAAAAATGAATAAGTGGAAGAGTTGAAGGGATTCAAAGAGAGGTAATGATCCCAAACATAGAGAATCAAAGAGGGAGAAAATGAATGTTATGATCAAGAAAGAGGATGATAAGTCTCTCTAGTTTCCCTATGAAAAGAAAGTGCGCCAAATAATTGGAAAAGTGTGAGCCGAGAATAAAAAAATGGAGTGCTTAAGCAAAGGTTAACCACTCAACCATATTGTATCCAAACCTAATTCAAAAGCCTTCATTACATCCGAAAGAAGTCCTATTTGATTTCAAGCCGAGTGAGCTTACATTAGTGACGATCTACATGTGGGGCAAGCCTATGGTACTGGAAGCCGTACTCGCGACATTCTCTTGAGAGAGATGAGTGAACCTTTCATAAATCTTTGGATTGAGTTCTAAAATTCTTAACTAAGCTAGGCAAACGAATGGTTGAGAAGGAAGAGTTTGGAATCAACAATGACTTACATGATAGAGAAAGAGTCCTTGATGAGTAAAGTCAATTTTTGATGCTCAAATGTCACTTTAGAACTATATATGCATAAATGTTTAACTTTTCGCCTTGTTGATAATACATAAGTTGTGTGGGTAATAGTTGGTCCCAACTGATGTGTGGATGGATCACCTTTGACTTGCTGAAATGACCCTTAACTTTTGGAGGTGGAAACTAAATTATTTTCTTGAGGACAAGCAAAGACTTAAGTTTGGGGGAGTTGATAAGTGGGGATTTTGACTACTTATTAGCACCTTTTAGCTTTTGTTTAAGTCTAAAAGCATCGAATTGCGTTCCCGAAACTAATTAAATTGTGCAAAATTGCAGGAATGCTAGAAGTTGGGCCCCCGAGATTAATTCCGACTCAAAAAGGAGTAGTCTAAACACAAGGAAATAAAGGGAACAAAAGCATACAATAAGCGGTCCGAAGAATACCATCTGCGGCCGTAAATAAAGAAGGAAAAGTCTGTAGGCATTTATGCAAATTGGCCAGTCGCACATGAATTGTGCGGCCGCAAAAGATGGGCTAAAGGTCAAGATCAGTGAGATACCAAGTCCAGAGCTTCAGCGAATTGTGGACCGCAAAAGATTTGTGTGGCTGTAGAAGATTTACTTGCGACCATAATCCTACTCTTGCGGACTATAGAATAGTGCCTTGCGACCGTAGTTCTAAATCTGCGGACCGCAGAAATATTGCCTCGCGGCAGCAATTCAGAATTATACGGCCGTAGAATCCAGCTCCTACTAGATGAAGAAGCCTGCTGACAGCACATGGAATTGTGCGACCGCAGAACCTCTCGAGGGGTATTTTTTCCCGAGATTTTCAGTGTTGTATAAATAGACGAGTTTCACAAAATTAGGTCAAGTTTGAACCTCTGCAATTACTATAGCCATTTTTCTTTTCCACTTTTGGAAGTTTAGTTTAATTTAGTGTATTTAAAAATATATTTTATCATTTTAAGCTTACATTATGAGTTTAATTAGTCTTTTTTCTTATTTTTCTTCAAACCCAAGTATGAGTAGCTAGATTTTTACTAGGGTTGTGACCCAACCCTAGTGTGTAAACCTAATGGGTATTTAATTTAGTGCATGTTTATGATTGGGTGTTTATTATTTAGCTTAGTTCATGCTTTAATTTGTGGAATTAATGGTTGCAAATATTAGTTCATGCCTAATTGACTTATTCTCTACTTGAGAAAGAGAGACTTCGTCTAGGAAAACTTGGCTAACAAGAAATAGGGTCAATCGAGAGATTGATTAAACCAATTAAAGGGTTCAACCTATATATGGTAATAACCCTACTTGAGCTTTTATCAATTGTTTTGTGTGATACCCATTTGGTCTTGAGAAATCCATATTGGGCAAAACCACTCTTTGACCGAGAGGTATTGAGTGGGTAATTTAGAGTTAATAGCTGTAATATATTCTAATCATAAAAAAAAGCATTAAGGTCTTTATCCCATTAGGCAAACACCTAGGTAATGGTCACATCCCTAGGTTTTTTTTATCAATTTGGAAAAAGCTCAAAAATAATTATCTTCTTTCTTTATTTTGCAATCTCTAGAGTAAAATTAGAAATAGAAAATAAACCTTTGTGTGGAAGTGGAAATTTAGATATTCAATCACTCTCACTGAAATATATACTCCTAAATCCCATCTTAGCTCCATGTGGGTTCGACTCCGACTCTTATTTGGGTTTTTATAATTGCAAACGATCGTTTCATACATCTTTAGAAGTGTGCATTTGAATGCGATCATCACTTCCCAGACCTGTTCCACACATCTTTAAGTCTTTTGTCAAGCCAGGGGTCGCAAAACATCTAATATCATCAGTCCCTAAACATGTAGTTGATGTTGATGAAGAGTTGATCAAGAGGTTCCATATCTGTTTGCTGAGGTGAATATGGTGGAAATTAAGGGAGATTATAGTAACGCATATGTGTAGTTCACTGGGCTAAATGTGAAGTTTAGAAATTAGGAAGCTACTCCTCTCCCCACCCTGAAGAAGTTTTGGTAGTTTGCTTTGTTTTCCTTTCTGTTATCTAGGTTATTCTAGGGTTGTAATCCAGATTTTTATTGTCGCATGTTCTTATGTTCAAACCTTTCTATCCTTTTATTTTCAAGGAAATGCAATTTTCCATTTTCCGTTATTCCTAATAGTGTTTCATTTTGTCTTTCTTTTGTACAGTTCTTTTTATGCTTGTTCTAATGACATGACATGCATGAGGAATGTCACGCCCCGAACCTGGGCCTGGACGTAACACGACACTCGGTGCCTGACTACATGTGACCAAGCGAACCAACTGGCTGGCTGAATCAACATGTGATATCATAACATACTGAATGCGGAAAATAAACTAACACATGCTGATATACTAAAAATTCTGGATGATATAAATCAAAGTGCGAAAATACTAATACAATTCTGAAACATATTTGTAGCCAACATAGCTTAATATGAAAAGCCTGGAACTCTGTCTAACTATTATTTTAGTTTATGAAGCCTCTAATGAAGTACTGAAAACACTAACTGTCTAAAAATACTGAAGACTGTAAGGTAATGATAATGCCCCAAAAGAACTGGGGATCACCAAATAGCTAGTACGAGAATCCTAGCGCTTTGAATCATCAACCTGTAAATCATTACCTGCATTGTGAGATGCAGGCCTCGGGCAAAAAGGGACATCGGTACATTTGAATTGCACTGGTATGTAAATCAACTGAAATAAAGAATTATAAACGCTAAAACTGAAACTAAGTTGATAACTGGGAATTGATAACTAAAATAATAACTATTTAAACTGAAACTGAAATGATAACTGATAACTGGTCATTGAACTGAACAAAGGAAGTAAGGATATGAATACTCCCTCTTCTGAATGATGAACAACCTGTTTATCTGAATAAGCTACGGCCTCGGGCCCAACATATATGTGCACAAGCTACAACCTCAAGCCCAAGTATACACCACATGCCCAAAATGCATAAATCATAAACTATGGCCTCAGGCCCAAACATGCATAAAGCATATAAACTACGGCCTCAGGCCCAAATACATGTGTTCAACATTCAGGAACTGAAAATCATACTGAAATACATGATGCTGAAATACTGAACCATACTGAGTTACATGATACTTGAATGCTGAATAGAGCTAGACTGAGACATGTATTCATGAACTGATTATGAAGATTGAAACTTCAACTGTTTATGACATGCTGGGTAATCTAGACTGAGACTCATGGGCATCAACCCAAGTCAATATTGATTACGCACTGATTTCACAACGTTCAGAATGAAAGTCATGAACGAGTTGCGAAGCTAGAGAATAGAAGTTCTGCAACTATTCAAGGAACTGGGCTTAACTATATTTTTGAGGCAATTGGTAACATGGTAAATGAAACATAGTGTAGGGAGAATCATTAACATTCCCAAAAATAGAGAGTTAGCCTCACATACCTTAACTTACTGCTCTTGAGTGTAATACAACATTCGCCAACCCTTTCAACTAAATCGTTTCAGATCTTACAAGATCTAAGCAGTTTTAACATCAACGACATATCCCCAACTGTTTAAATAATGTGCTCTACCAGGGCATCTTTCTGAGGATGAAAAACTTGTGCCTAATCATTTCTGAAATATCTTCTAAAAGTTCACCTTAAACTGAGCACCATAGTCCGAATGACGGACAACGGAGTCCCATGCGATGATACGACTTCCTGAATGTACAACTTGGTATAATCTTCTACTGAATCTTTAGCTTTTACTGGCAAGAAGTGCGCTGACTTGGTAAGTCGATTTACAATCACTCAATCAAATCATGCTTCTAAATTAAGCAAGATAATAATGTTATAAATTCCAAATTTACCATCTCCACTCAAAATATGTGTATTCTATGGTAAACCACTGGGCTTTCTGCTGCTCGACTTTCACTTACTAATAAATCAAACACTTGGCCATAAATTCTGCAACGTTATTTTTCATGCCGTTCCACCAATAAATCTCCTTAAGACCATGATACATCTTTGTGGTGCCTGAGTAAATAGAATACCTGAAATTCTGGGCTTCAGACATAATCCGCTCTTCTGAGCCCATCTATGTATGGAATACACAGTCTATCTTGGTACCTCAAAGTACCATCATCTCCCCCTTGGAACAAAGGTTAAGGTCTTGTACTTGCGGATCCATCTCTTTTGTTGGGATCGGAACAACTCTTTCTTATCTTTTGTAAATTTTTGCATTTTATTATAGTGACGACTAATCATTCAACTTACTTCTGAGCAATCTTTCTTACTAGGAAAAACTAAATTAATTATATAAGTGGAAGGCCTATGTATTCACAACTATCATACACAATCTTAATTAGTTAACTCTGCTTACACTATCAATCTTGGAGAAATCACATTTCGATAATTGTTGAAGGATATTCTTTTATAGTTTTCTCTCTTATTGCTAGCTGATTTTTTTCCCCACTATCACTGTACTTCGAACTTAACTTAAAATCTTTGTGTTCTAACACACGTTTGGTATTTCAAATATTCATCAACTCACTAGAGTTAACCTGGCTAAGTAAATCAAATTGTACCTCTACTAGCTCTACTGAAAGTGCTAATTCACTGTATCTACTCAAACATACTTACTATTCTTTTATTAACCACCTACTAGCGGCATGTGTTTATGTTTTTCTTTGAATAACTAAAGTGAAGCATAAGGTTATTTCTAACTTCCCTCACAATCCGACCCTGTCGCATACTTATCTTTTTTTTTTTTTGAATTATGTACATGGATCACACTTAGAGAAAGTTCACCTGTCTTAAACGAAATTGGAATATCTAGCCCCAAATTTTCTATACACTTCAAAATCATTTCCGACTATACACATCTGGAGTAAACACTTAGTCACATAATCTAAGGGGGGACTGTCTTATCTTTTATCTCATAGTAATAGCGGCTTCTTACAGTAGTTCACTAATGTGGTACATACTAGTTTCGATTTGAATAAATTTAACAACTTTAAATCTTTCCTTAAAATTCAATGTCGGTTGCTCTTGGTTCTCATTTTATACATCATGTCTTCTTAGTCATATACATGAGTTGTACGAGATCGCATATTTGGTAATAACAAACGTTTTTGACTCCTGGGTATTTTACCCTTAGGCTCTTTTCTGTCCAAAACTATAGTGACCAATGTTAGGGCCTGACATCTGAACTATCATCATCCCACATGCGGCTCCGTTTCCAAGAATTAAAAGAAATTTTTCTCTGAGGTAAAACACATGTGATTACCATACACATACTTATTCTTCATAGTATACCATCATCTGATAAATCACTTACTGCACCATCCGGTGATTCTTGGTCTTAATCTAGACATAAAATATGCAAAGATTTCGCTATAACCATTATTACTTACATTTTCTTTTAGCACCCATAGGCATCACTGTATACTCATAAGTCTCCAAAATTTTTGATACACTGAAATTTGGAGATCTGGTAACTGAATAACAAATAACTGGCTTACTGAATAACCATAAACCTGCTAACTAAAAGACTGTATAACTGGTAACTGAGTTAAGCTGATAACCATAAAACATAATGATTGCTTTTGTACTTTCTGATAAGGTTATGCTCTAATATGTACTACTATCCATTGCATCCTACTTTCAACATACCCTCAAATCTCATTTGTTACAAACCTACACTCTATAAATATACCCCAATAAACAATCGTCCTCTCTAGAACCTTAGGTTTCTTCTACGCGTCGCTTGGCCATCCAATACGTTTGGAATTCTATTGGAAGAGAAGGTTAACTATTGCTCTTAGCTTCATGGAACGATCTAGAGTAGAAAGAAGTGAGACAATCCTGGATGTCTTGGTAGTTAACCATTTATATGAGTGGCCCGCACACGATATATAAAGAAAACTCCACTGTACACGGCTTCATAGACTCCCTAGGACTCTTGAACCTAGTGCTCTGATACCAAGCTTTGTCACGCCCCGAACCTAGGCCTGGACGTAACACGACACTCGTTGCCTGACTACATGTGACCGAGCAAACCAACTGGCTGGCTGAATCAACATGTGATATCATAACATACTGAATGCGGAAGATAAACTAACACATGCTGATATACCAAAAAATCTGGATGATATAAATCAAAGTGCGGAAATACTAATACAATTT
Organism: Nicotiana knightiana; assembly: GCA_005239525.1. Classification (NCBI taxonomy): domain Eukaryota; kingdom Viridiplantae; phylum Streptophyta; class Magnoliopsida; order Solanales; family Solanaceae; genus Nicotiana; species Nicotiana knightiana. The sequence goes on along the minus strand of ML392693.1, from coordinate 2,555 downwards.
TGAAACATATTTGTAGCCAACATAGCTTAGTATGAAAAGCCTGCGGCTCTGTCTAACTATTACTCTAGTTTATGAAGCCTCTAATGAGGTACTGAAAACACTGACAGTCTAAAATACTGAAGACTGCAAGGTAATGATAATGCCCGGAAATAATTGGGATCACAAAATAGTTGGTACGAGAATCCTAGCGCTTTGAATCGTCAACCTGTAAATCATTACCTGCATCTCGATGCTGGCCCCGGGAAAAAAAGGACGTTAGTAAATTTGAATTGCACTGGTATATAAAGCAACCAAAAGAAAGAATTATAAATGCTGAAACTAAAACTAAATTGATAACTGAGAATTGATAATTGATAACTGAAATGATAACTATTTAAATTGAAGCTGAAATGATAACTGATAACTGAACTGATAACTGGTAATGGAACTGAACAAAGGAAGTAAGGATATGAATAATCCCTCTTCTGAATGATGAACAACCTATTTATCTGAATAAGCTACGGTCTCGGGCCCAACATATATGTGCACAAGCTACGGCCTTAGGCCCAAGTATACGTATACATAACTACGACCTCAGGCCCAAAATGCATAAAACATAAACTACGGCCACAGGCCCAGACATGCATAATACTTGAATGCTGAATAGAGCTAGACTGAGACATGTATTCATGAACTGATTATAAAGATTGAAATTTCAACTGTTTATGACATGCTGAGTTATCTAGACTGAGACTCATGGGCATCAACCCAAGTCTATATTGATTACGCACTAATTTCACAACTTTCAGAATGAAAGTCATGAACGAGTTGCGAAGCTAGAGAATAAAAGTTCTCCAACTATTAAAGGAACTGGGCTTAACTATATTTCTGAGGCAATTGGTAACGTGGTAAAATAAACATAGTGTAGGGAGAATCATTAACATTCCCAAACATAGAGAGTTAGCCTCACATACCTTAACTTCCTACTCTTGAGTGTAATACAACATTCGCCAACCCTTTCAACTAAATCATTTCATATCTTACAAGATCTAAACAGTTTTAACATCAAGGAAATATCCCCAATTGTTTAAATAATGTGCTTTACCTGTGTATCGACCCGACCGGTTGTTTCATGAGTGTANTGTGCATCTCTTGATTTTACTTTGAGTAAAGTTTGCTCATACATACTAGTACTATTCCACAGTACTAACGTCCCTTTTGCCAGGGGCACTACATATTTTATATGGGTGTAGGTGGGTCCATAGCAGGTAGCTCAGCTCGCCGTTAGTGGTGCCTCCTCCTCATCTTTCAGTAGTACTGGTGAGCCCCACTTCCTCCCGGGGCCGTGTGTAATTCATGCCATCTCTTTTGAGTCTGTTATGTATTGTAAGGTATAGCCGGGGCCTTGTTGTCGGCAAGTATTGTATAAACTCCTAGTATTCGTAGAGGCTCCATAGACAAGATGTGGGTGTATATATGTATTTTGGGTAGTAACTGTACGTATTCGGAATCGTGGTCCATATTGGAAAGTTATGTATGTATTGTGTATGTTTTTGGGAATCAATTGTTGAAATGCTAAAAGAGAAATGATCTTGAGTTTATAATTCCACGCTTAAATCCTAAGTTGCTATTTCATATGGATTATGGTGCATTGTATATATGGGGGAACGCGTTGGGTAGAAAAGGCAATCCAGGTCCGCTTGACTAGGTTCACCTGGTTAGGCACCGACCTCGTCCCTTGGTTTTGGGGCGTGACAAATATGTACCCCAGTCTCACAGGGAGGAGCAACATAGGCTTTTTGAGCAGCTGCGTCAGGGAGAGCTATCTGTGATGCATTATGAGATGCGATTTTCAGAGCTGGATCTTCATGCCACCGAGTTGGTCCCTACTGATAGGGAGTAGATTAGGAGGTTTATAGATGGCCTTACTTATCTTCTCCGCCTTTTCATGATGCGGGAGAGAGTATCAGATGCTATATTCGAGCAGGTTATTGATATTGCTCGAGATATTGAGTCAGTTTGCCGCCAGGAGCGGGTAGAGAGGGAGACCAAGAGGCCTCATGGATAGGGTGATTCTAGTGGTGCTCCTTCTAGGGGGAAGTTTTCGCATGGAAGGGGCCATTCATTCAAGCCTCCTCGGTCAGGCCGCCCAGCCTATAGTGGTGCATCTTCAGGGCATGGCGCTCGCGGTTTTCAGCCAGGCCATTCTTCATTCAGTGCCCTTCCAGCCCAGAGTACAGCTCGAGCACCATCAGCACAGGGTTCTTCTATGCATGGTTCTCCTAGTGGCCATTCTGGTGCCAGGGATTTATTTCAGTCCCAGTCCTAGTCTCCAGCTCAAAGGAGCTGTTATGAGTGTGGAGAGTTCGGGCATATGAGGAAGTAGTGTCCTCATCTTCTTGGACGTCCACCTCAGCTGAGGAGCCATCCTTTGACTTCACCTCCAGTTACTTCACCACCCACCCAGGCAGCCAGGGGTGGTAGTCAGTCATTTAGAGGCCGCCTTAGAGGGAGAGGTCGAGCAGGTGGAGGTCAGGCCCGTATGTATTCCTTTCCAGCTAGGCCAGATGCTATGG